>VZTT01020890.1:46183-73138 GCA_013400855.1 Buphagus erythrorhynchus
ACATCAACACCAGTGCTGACATACAGCTCCTGGAAAACATATACGCATGCACATACATCCCTATATGAACAGATTATTATTTGGGGGTTTATCTATATATCTATATATAAAACCTCAAAATGTGAGCCTAGTTTCTTGCTAAGACTGTCACCAGAAATGCAAGTGAGATGCCATGTGACAGGGATTTGGAGCTACCAATAAAAACAGAAAAGCAACCCCCTCAAAAGGCCATGAACCTGCCCAACACCCCAGATGTGCTAGAAGCAGTTGTGAGACAGACAAGAGTATTTTATGGGCTGGTGTGGCAGAAATGAGAGCACCCTCAGCAGAGCCCAAAACACCAAGGCACAGGCAGGGCTGTCACTNCCTGTCACTTGTGGGGGGAGTCAGTGAACTGCTCCTTTCCGAAGGGAAACAGGAAAAAACACCGGCACACAGAGCCTAGAGAAACTGAAGTCAAAACAGGAACTAGAGTAAGACTTAAGAGGAAGAAATAAAAGAAACTTTAAGGCACAGCCCAGCAGGGAAGGAATGTAGGAACCTTTGCTGTCTTGTCTGTTATTCTTGCTTTCAGCAGGAAAACATTTATATCACAGAGCCATCTGGATCCATCAGCAATTTCTACATCTGTCTGGTAAGAAATTATTTCAAGGTATGGCTTTTCTTAAATTAATGAGTTAATGCAAGAGAACATGGTAATCTGACACAGCTGCAGAGGTCTTCTAAACAAATATAAACAAATGCAAATGTAATTATTCTGATTCTTTAGGATAAGATTGTCAGTTGTTTATTTCCTTTGTCCACTTATCTTGGAATACTAATTAAAATTAATTATTGAATAAGTTATTCCTATTGTTTTCCCAGGCCTTTGAGCTTGATGCTGCTCTCAGGATTATGGACCTGTAGGCACAATATTCTCTGAATTTATTATGTGTTAGCTATAGCCCAGGAACAGATATCCTGAAAAGTTTTACTCCATGGGAAATACGAAAATGTCCAACTCTCAGCAGAGAGCAGCAGCACATCAGGAGCCACCCTGTGTTTCCCAGGCACATGTATTTGGGCAATTAGTGTTAAGCATTTGAATGGAAGTAGCTTGTCAGTCCCTGGGGTGTTGATGTGCTCAGCTACATCGGTGTGATTCAGGAGCAGTTCCCCTGAGGATGATGGGTGAGATCCACCTCTCAGGAGCACAGTGTGTTCTGAAGAGAAGCACTTGTATCTTGCTGCCTTAAAGCATCCTGTGGTGTTTGCCTTGAGCTGAAGTATTCAGGCAAGCCTTGCTGTTGCCAGGATGTGAATTGGGAGCTGCTTCAGTGCAGTTCTAGTTTCCAGCAAGCAGACACAAGAGGAGGGATGTGCACTATCCACATGAGGAGTCCCTTTCCTTGACTTTTGCAGTGAAGAAGGAAAAAGTGATTTAGCACAGGAGTGACCATTACAAATTCTTATTTTTCTGATTACAGAAGGAATATACAAATGGTTTCCAGATACATCCCTCTCTTCCTTGTGCTACCCCATGAGGCTGTGCTGCCCTTGCTTTCCCAGCCTCCTTGATGCTTTTTTTCTTCTGGCACAGTGGCGTGAACAGCTGCATTGCAATTAAATACCTGAACTCCTGAATTTGGGATAAGATCCAAATAGTACTCTAAATTAATTCCTGCTTAAGCCTTCCTATGTGGCCCAGTGGTTTGGCCTGCACTCTGCTATTTAGTTGTTGTACTCCATAAAGTAGTGTCACACTGGAGGATAATTTCAGAAAATACCTGCAATTATAGGCCTACATACACTCCAAGAAAATTCGAAGATGAGAACATAACACAGGATATTTGGCACATGAAACCTTCCACTGAGTGGCCAAGGCTGAGATTCTCTTTCAGTTGGAGCACTAAGTCACAATTCCCACCTTGCAATAAATGTCTTAAAATTCCTGTGGGAGTGCTTCCCTGAGCCAGCACTGTGCTGTCTACTGGAAGATCATCAGATCCAGATGAACACTCTGGCTCTCCTTCTGCAGCACAGCTCCTTGAGAGTGCAGGAGTGATCTAATCTTATCTAATTTTACCAATCACATTAGATCAATTGTATCTAATCACAGGTTAGGTTAGAAACCTAGAAGAGCTGTGTTAACCACTGTCACCTCCTCTGACAAGGAGCTACAGAGATCAGATGGGCTGCATCTCCTTGATTGCCTTTGGGGAAAATGGTCAGTGAAAAGCTGCAGGCTTCACTGCTCCCATGTGATGGGAAAGCTGCTGTGAAACATCCTGTGCTGGGACTGTTTTTTGAACAAAAATGGTCAACATTGCAAATGCCCTTGAATAAACTGGATATTTCCTGCTGTAATAGATATGCTGAACCTGTGAAATACTGGTTTGAGGATGGAGGGCTTAGGAGAACACTAAAATTGTCTGTCAGTCAGGCTGTCATTGCTGTTGACAGGTGGTAATGAGAAAACAAGCTGTATGTTTCTGTCTGTAAAGTGATGTTTTTTTGAACTAGTATTAGGATACTATGAACAGGCTTTGCCTTTCTTGACTGCACAATAGATTAAAGATGTTTTTACTTGAATACATATCAATCCTTTTTGTTATGGAATTCCCTATAGTAACCTGGATTGCCTTGCAGTCTAATGTGATGTGTAACAGATTTGCTGCTCAGGGCTCGAGAACTCAGAATAGATGATCCTGTCCTTCTGAGACCCATTTCTTACAGCTGGAAATTATTGAGGGGTGCCTTTTTATTTAAAAATATGTGATTGTGGTATGATCTGGTAAGAGCAGATAAAAATACATTTTTTGTGTGTGTATGTTTACTTGAATACACAGCAGAACATGTGTAGGTGCAGCCTGGCCAACTGGTGTGTGCTCATTTGCCTGGAAGCCCTGCAGTCTATCTGACAGGTTTGGTTTGATTCCAGATGCTGACTGAAGAGAGGTCAGCTCTAGGCTAGAAAATCAAGTTTTTATGGGTGAATGCCACCCAAAACCAGCTCATAGTGGGGCCCAATCACAGGAGTGTAGGGTGTAGTTTGAGGTAAGTTCTACCTTTTACCTGCACACTGTCCAGGTGAAAGTAAGATCATCATCCCTGTGGTGCTCAGCACTCTCTGAAGATCCAGTGTGTAACGCAGAGACACAAAAATACTGTGAGCTTGTAATGAGTAGCAGATAGGGAAAAAATTAGTTTAGATTAAAATCTGAAAAAATAGCCAGCTTTTCTGAAACCCATCTTTCTTGGAGTAAAAGGAAAAAGGATCCCCATTTCTAATCACAGAAAGGAAATGTCATGTAGTAAAGCTCCTTCTTCCTTATATCATGAGTGTATCTCCCTAAAAGCTCCCAGGCCATGTGAGGGGAAATAAAGAGCTCTTCTGGACTCCTATNCTTATATCATGAGTGTATCTCCCTAAAAGCTCCCAGGCCATGTGAGGGGCAATAAAGAGCTCTTCTGGACTCCTATTCCTTATGCTCATATATTCTTATAGTTTTTAATGCTTTGATATTTATTTTTCCTCAAACTACAATGTTTGGTTTTGGGCAGGTTTTTTTGTGACTAACTTTACACATTCTCTTTTTCTCTTTTTCTTTTTGGAGAAATTGTTTCCATTCACTTGAGTGATTGATACTGCTGGCTACTGTATTCAACAATTAATAACTGTGGGATAACATGTTCCTTGGATATATACTCATACAATTTTTGATCAGTGAGATTGTTTTCACTTGCAGAAAAACTACTTGCTTGAGGCTTGTATTACTGGGTTTTTTAAATTTATTTTTTTTCTGACAGCAGGAACAGAGACATAAGTTAACACTGAGATCTTCTCTACAGATCTGACCTCTCCCATTGCAGCAGAATGTTTACATTTCATTGTCAGCAGAGCATTATGAATGCAGGGAATAATCCGTTAAGCTGATTAGGGATCTGGGATTTAGCAAAGCAATAAACATGTGAAAGCAACTTGTAAACTTTTGTAGCTTCACCACTGAGCTCTCCCCTTTACTACTTGTATTAATTAGAATGTGTGTAAATCAAATAAATATAAATGTCAGCAATAGCAACAGTTAGCAGAAATGTAAATGTGCTTCTCTTCCCTTCTCTGCTGTATTTTCTCCTTCCGATTGTGCTACAAAAGGGGCAGTAAAATGAAGGACCACATGATTTCTTTCCACTTTGTTGAAAGAAAAAGTGCAAAGAAGCAGAAAGTTTTAAACAGGAATGAGAATGGAAGAGAGGAAACAGAGCAGGAATTGGGAAAAAGTAGGGAGGAAAATTAGAGAAATAATTAGATTTGGGAGTATGAAAGAGAAAAGCCTCTGCATGCCAATATTGCTCCAGGGATTACTATATGATTTATTGCATATTTACTACATTTAAGCTTTTAAATGGATCAAAAAAAGCCAAGAGTTTGGTATCATTCATTCTGGTGATGAGCTAATATCTGGGCAGATGGTTCTTCACTTTCCTTCAGGTTATGGGGGGTTCTCTTGTCCCTTGCAGCTGGTGAAGTCCTATGTTACCTACATGTCCATCCCCATTAACTCTGACATGGCTACTGCATGGCCAGTCCTTCACAGGTGTTGGCAGGATATGTGGTAAGACAGTGAAATCATCCTATTTTCAACTTGTCTCATCCCAGTTTCTAATGAAAGCTTTTGGTATGAACTGTGGTTTCATTTCAACAAGCAAGAAATACACCTAAAAATCTCATGCAGTGGCCACAGATTCTTCACGCTGCATCTCCCAGCAAAAGAGGAATTCAAGAGTTTCTGCTGGACACATGATGAGTAGGTCTGTGCCTTGGCCTGGGCTGCACTGGGGGCTGTGTCACCACTGCCAGGCTTTGGCAAGGCCATGGGCAGTTTCAGCAGAACCCACAGTTTGGATAACAAAGTTTTCCGATTTCAAATTAATGGGCAACTTTGAAATACCCAAGTAGAGGCCTCAAATGCATCAGATCAGATCTCATATTTTCATTCTTTTCATCACAAGAATTTGCCTCGTGTGCAGTGATCTGTGCACCCTAGTCCATAGGAGAAAATGATGACAGTCAGCTATTTCTTGGATATATCTATGTTCATTGGCAAATAATGTTCTCCTAAGCACGAAAATCATACAGAGCCAATTTCCCTTTTCATATTTCAACCCTGGCGTTCAGCTAGCATTCTGTCCAAAAAGTGGTTTTCTGGTTTTCTTTCTGACTTACAAACATGACTTTTCCTGTCTGCATGGCTTTCTGCTGAAATTCTGCCTGTTCTATAAGTCGCATACACATATAAACCCTGAATTAATTAATTCCCAGTGTTAGTGTTTACAGTCAGTCTAGTCCTTGGCAGTCACTACCATTGCTTTAGGTCTGGCTGAGCAGTGGGACACTTAATTGTTTGCTCATTTAGTCTGAGGAGAGAGCAGCCAGCATAACCATAAAACCCAGAGAGAATTGTATGTGACCAGATTGAAAAACAAAGATGTATTTGCTGGATTTCACCCAACCTCCTGGAAAACAATGCTTCAGCAGTGCATGAAGAGGCAAACTGCCATCTTCACAGGCTAAGGGGAGGCTCAATGAGTCTCTTGGGTGGAGAGCACAGATCCCCTGCCCCACCTGGGGCTGACATTGTCCCCAGCTCCACTACTGCTGCTGCTTGCTCCCACCACCATGTATGCCTGTCAAGGCAACCATGTAATTAACAAAAGAAATAATTTTTTTAAACACTATTTCAAGTTCTTATTTTTTTTAAAAAAATGGGATAATCTTCCATGTGGAAGTAGTCCAGCAAGTAATGATGCAGATATATCTGAGGAGCACAGTCGGGCTGGGGGCACTGGGTAGCCTGGGCTTGAGTGATGGGCATGGGAGCACATTAAGCCAAGCATTGCCATCTGCAGTGCAACTGGTACATGAAACTTAAGAAGAGGAAAACCCTGGATCTTACTTCCCTTACCAGTTTTGTGCCTCAGATTGCCCATCCCTGTATTTCTAAGGATCACCTTAAGACATTGTTAAACATGAAAAGCTTTGAGGTTCCTGAAAAGAAGACAATACCATTTATAACAGAAGTTTGTTTACTTCTAATACTTCAGGTTATACATCAATAGGACTGTTTCTGCCACTGCAGTCACTCTGTGAAAATACTATATAAGTGCTTCCTCTAAATAAATGATTAGATGAAGGAATATAATTTACATAATTATTTAATATCTATAATTTAGCATTTTCAATGGCCATTAACTTATAATTCATAACAGCAATTTATTCCTCTGTACCCATCCAGTATTTTTCTCTCTGCTACAAATAGCAGTGGCTTATTTTTGGCCAGCCCTAGCAAAGAAATTAATAGACTGACTTTGTGGTTATTTATTACTTGTTGGCCTTCTACCAGTAACTGTGAGTCCCAACAGCCTGATATCTGTTTTGTGACAGGTGTAGATCTTGCCTTTTTCATCTTGAGCTCAGATTTAGAGAAAGCTCATCCTTGCCATTGCTGCTTTATGCTATCATTTTACTACAGACCTAAGTGTTCATAGAGCTGCTAACATCACATGCTGTAAGAGCATCTGTTTGAGAGCCAGTGGTGTCTCCCTGTGAGGGCAGTGGAGAGAAAGCACTTCTTTCTCTTCTAGAGAGCACTTCAGACCACCTCAGCTCAGGTCTTGATCTCACTTGTCCTTTAAGAGACTGCTGACTGTGGAGCAATGGTAGCTGCCCAAGTTCACAGCACCAATGCCTTTCCTTCCACTTTTTGACACCTGGAATCACAGAATGATTAAGGTGGGGAAAGGCCTCTAAGGTCATTGAATCCAATCACTAACCTTGCACTGCCAAGCCCACCACAGAAACGTGTCCCTAAGCACTGCATCTACATGTTTTTTGAACACTTCCAGGGATGGTGACTCCACTACTTCCCTGGGAAGCCTGTTCCAATGTTTGATCACCCTTTCAGCGATGAAATTTCTCCTACTATCCAATTTAAAGCTGTTTTATTACTAGAAAAGGTATTAGATTGATCGTGGTTCTCACCGTAATATATATATATATATGGTTAGGTCCTTCAGTCCAGCAGCATTTCAGTTCCAGTTAACATCTCAGTGTGGAGCTGCATGAGGCAAACATGGTGCACAAAGGCTATAAAGGGCCTCCTGGGCAGTGTCCTTCAGGCACAAGGGTGCAGAGCTGACTCCATCTGCTTTGCACTGCCTGGAGACTGCTACAGAGATTTGGTACATTGTTCCCAAGCACGGGGGCAAGAGCTGTTCCCTGTGGTTTAAACTGGTTGCATCCACACTGCCTTGCTGGTGAGACTGGGCTTGAGACAGCACCTACCTGCTGCCTGAGTTTCTTCACCTGACAACACCTACCTGCTGGATCACACCAGGGTGGCAGTTCTCCTCCTTGCAGTTTTTTAATTGCCCATGAATCACCTTTAGTTAAGTTTAAGACAATGAGTAGCTCAGTGATGCAACAGAAACTACAGATCAGAATTCATCTCTCAGGCATCATAAGTAAAGCGTGATACCTTTGATTGATCTATTGTCAGAACAACTTCAGTTTAAAGCAGCATTTCATTTCAATAGGTTTTAATTTATTTCTCAGGACTGTGGCATATGGATTTCTCTTTATCTGATTGGGAAAAACACAGGTGGTGGAACACTCAGGGCTCATCTCCATGTGGAAATGCACTGGAAGAGGCATTCCCCAATAACTGCAGCTGATGCAGAAATGAGAGCTGTGACTATTGTTCCCGAATAAAATTTTAATACCTTTTTTCTATGCAGCCACCCAGTTTCTGAATTAGCTCTGAATAAGGATTAGAGTCAGACCAAGAAAGCATTTGTACTCTGAAATAGGAGCATCCAGAGAAGATGTACACCCGAATAACTTTCTGGAATAGCTATTTCAGAAACTTTCCAAGCACTGAGGAGCCCTGAGGGCAGGCAATCTGAGGTCTTCCAGCAGCATCAGGGTGGCCAAGTTTTGGGCTGCTGTGAAATCTTGGGTGGAGCAGGGAAAGCTGCCACTACCAGTCCTGGAGAAGTTTGATGTGCAGGGTTTCTTGCAGAGAAACAGATCCTGTCCTTGAACACACATCCCCAGCTCACAGATGTGAGTACACATGATGCCAAACAGGCCTATGTCCATCGGTCCTGCCAGGATATTTTAGCTTGACCTCCTCTCTCTCTCTGTCTCTCTAGTATTTTGGCAGACCTGTAGTTATTTTTATATAGTTAGCCCAAATACATACTGAATGTACTGAAAATATGTATTTCAATTTCTGCTTCACATTTGCCCTACAATACCTTACATATAAAGAACTCTTCTGTACCCCTTTTATGAACGCTAAAATTCAGTTTGAGAACTTCTCCTCACTATTCAAGAAAGACTGAAATAAAACTTTCATGTGAAACAATTTTTCTTACACTGAACACTGAGATAATTTTTTGAGTTATATTTACTATATAATGAATGTATAAATAAGAATATAAAATATGTGCATATTCTTTTTCCTAGTTTATTTCATGGAAACACAATTTCCCCCCTCTATTGCATTGCAGCCTATTTACATATACAATCATAGTCCTCCTTTTTGCTAACGAGTCAACAGCCATGCCTTGTTCTAACTGTTCCTATTGTTTTCTTATTATTGCAGACAGATGTTAACAAGTAGGTATATATATAAGTAACTTCATGTTCCTCATAGCTATGAATGCAACAAGAAGTGTATTTGCATAATTCAAAACAAAAACAAAAACAAGCTTCTTGTTTACAGTTTATAGTAGGTTGACCCTGGGTGGATGCCAGGCACCCATCAAATCCATTCTCCCTTCTGCTGCTGGAAAGCAGAGAGAAAAATATAGCAAAGAGTTCATGGGTTGATTTCAGGACAGATAGAGATCACTCACAGGGAAAACAGACTTGAATTGGGGTTATTAATTGAATTTATTACTAAAAATATCAGAGCAGGATGATGAGAAGTAAAATAAGATCTTAAAAACACCTTCTCCCCGCTTCTCCTTCCCAGCTCTACCTCCTCCCCCAGCAGTGCAGGGAGGTGGCAATGAGGTTATGGTCAGTTCATCACAGGTTGTTTCTGCTCCTGCTCTGGGAGTCCTTCCCCTACTCCAGCATGGGGTCCCTCCCACTGGAAATAGTTCTCTATGAACTTCTCCAGCATGAGTCCATCCCATAGGCACCAATCCTCCCCAAACTGTGGTGTGGGTCACTCTTACACTGGGTGCAGTCCCTCAGGCACAGCCTGCTCCAGCCTGGGTCCCCCACAGGGTCACAAGTGCCACCACCAAACCTGCTCCAGCGTGGGCTCCTTTCTCCAAAGGTCTGCAGGTCCCTGCCAGGACCCTGCTCCAGAACGGCTCACCCATGGGGTCACAGCCTCCTCTCAGCCATCCACCTGCTCCAGCATGGCCTCCTCCATGGGCTGCAGGTGGATCTCTGCATCCCTGTGGTTCTCCATGGGCTGCAGGGGCACAGCTGCCTCACCATGGTCTCACCATGGGCTGCAGGGGAATCTCAGCTCTGGTGCCTGGAGCACCTCCTGTCCCTCCTTCTGCACTGGCCTTGGTGTCTGCAGAGCTGTTCTCATGTTATCACTCTGCTCTTCTTGGGCTGCAATTACAACCGTGCAATAACTTTTTCTTTTTCAGCTGTCTTATCCTATAGGTGTTACAATTTCTGCTTGGCCTAGCACATCCATCCTGAGCTGTCTGGCTTTGCTGGACATGGAGGAAGCTTCTGGCAGCTGCTCCCAGAAGCCACCCCCATAGCCCTCAACTACCAAAGCCTGGCCATGCAAACCTAATACAAATTTTTATATAGTTTTTTTTTTTTAATCTGCATAATATCTGCAAAGTACTTCTTTACCTACACTGAAACCTTTACTAGCTTCATGCAAAGAAGTAATCTACCTTGTTGTTTTGTGTCATCAGACTTACTCACTTTGGAAGTTTCAATCCTCTCTTGGCATATATTCAAAGACACCAGAATGGATCAATTGGCTGGCACTGCAAGAGGATGGTTATCCTGCTCCTGCAGGAACACCCAATATGGAGCAGCAGAAATGCCAGGTTGACCAAAGCTGCTCTTGTTTCTCAGTTGCCAACAAAAAGGCTAAATATTAGCCTAGAAAACATTGCTCTGGTAATATTGGCTAGCTAGGAGTGTTTTGATGAGTTAACACAGTTATATTAACAAATTATACTGACAAAAAACATGATACTTTTTTTCCACCTTTATGTAGTTTGGGGAATTATATTAAGCTCTAACAACAAATTCCCCCAAAATGGAAAGGCTAAGCCCAAGGGAATCTGACAGGACAAGGAGGAAATATTGTACTGGTATAATTTGATGATCCCCTTGGCTTGGCTTGCTGTGGTATTTTAACCTGCAATAAATGCATATAATTTCCTCATTGAGCAGGCAGGAAACGAATGTATGTGATATATTATTACTGCTGTTAATCCAGTCTGTAAATGGAGGTAAAATGGCCTCACTTAGGTGGTATCATCCTCTTCACTCACCAGCTTCCAGGCACTAGAAAGGAGTAAACACTTCACTGGCTTTTTAGTTCTCTATTGACTATTAAGCCTTGAAGGAAAGGACTAAACCTCAGACATACCTGTGAGGCAGGAGAGTATTTTCTGTTTATTGGTGTATAAATCCCAGGGAGTGTCTGTTCTGATGTTTGCACTAGCTGGATGCCTCCTGTACACATGATTTTCTGAAAGCTAACTTGAGCGCCTCTGCCTGACCCAACATGGATGTGTGCCCTAGCCCAGGCAGTCCCAGCTGTGGTTAAAGGGTGGTATGGGGTCTCTTGAGGGCAGAAAATCCTCCCCCATGCATCATTAGCCACTGAGCATCCTCACTCAGCCATACCCCGGGCAGAGCAGACAGAGACCTCATTTAATGCCCACGCACTGGGGCTAAAGGTACCCTTTAAACTATTTGGCAGGAAGGCAAATGGAGTCACCTGCTCTGCTCTGCTCTTCCAGCAGTGCTCCACAGCTCCCAGTAGTGCTCTGCTTTACATTCAATCATTTACAACTGTGCAAAAGGCCAGAAAGCTCCCACAAGTATGTGGAAGGGAGTAAAAGTTTACTCCCACACTGCATTTCTTTCCACAAGCTACAATATTTAGAGTGTGATGAGTCTGCTGATTGCAGCTCAACATTTTTACGTTGGCAGTCAGTATTTCTGCCAGAACGCTGCCTACAGTTGATCCAAAAGAATGAGATTCAGGGAGTTATTTCTCCACACAGAGAAAAAAGAAAACGTGGTTTTACTACTATTTACTGAAAGCTGTCCCATGGATCTTCCAATATGTATAGAAAAGGCTAACTGCTACTAATAGAGGATTTGGATGTTTCACAGATCCAGAGGTTTCAGACAACATCTTCAAAACTGAATAACTGGGATTACTCAAATCAATAGCTAAGAATCAGGCCAGTTCTCCTGGTGCTGAGGGACAGAAGTCTTCCCAGCACTCTTTCAAAATGGTAACATCTGGAATTGTTCAGCAGCTTTTAATTCCATTCCCTTTAGGTGTCTAAACATGGATTAAAAATAAATAGTATCTACCTCTGGTCACACTTTTTTCCTTCCTTAAATGTGCTAAAACAGTCCTCCTTTGTGCTCACATTTATGGATAAACCCAGCAAGTTTTCAGAAGAAATACAGAATTTGATTGAAGTGGGTAACTGCTGTTGTTTTCATTGTCAGGTCCCTAATTCAAAGCTTAGAGTAATAGTAACAATACTTCATAGTTTGTGCCTGCTACTCAGGAATCTCAAAAAACATTTCTGAAACATTGAGCCAAGTAAAGAATGTAACACATCTATTCATATTTGGAAGGCTTCTGCTAGGTAAGTAGTATTCCAGTTTTGCAAGTGAATGAACTGAAGTTTGGGAAGAGTCATGTAACAAAACCAAAATTTAAACTGGAGATAAATTACTGCAGTAATAAATAAATAAACACTTTGTATTTTGTTTTTGTCATCTGAAATTTTCAATCTCTGATGTTTGTTTATTTGATTTGCTTTCTTCCCAGGACTAAGGCAAGCATTCTTCTAGATTTGATTAGATTTAGATCTCTCTCTTGTTCCAGCTTTGTAAGGAAGCAAAATGAGGTGCTTTATAATACTCAGGATCTGATTGCACTGCTTTTCTCCAGCCTTGGTTTCAATTGCCCATTTTTTTTCAGCTTCTTTTTAACTCTTCTCACTTGTGCTTAGCCTCTGGAAGGCTGTGTCTCCCTGTGCTGCCAGGTGCACCCATGCTGAGGGGTACAATGTGGGGAATTCTCCTGGGCTGTGCTGTGACTGATTTACAGACTGCAGGATTGGGGTGCTTTCTGTGCAAACTGAAGTGCAGGGAAGGCATGCCTGGAACACAACTCTGCAATGAGCAGCTCAGCTCCACTACAAAATCTTGGAGGTCAGGAGCTCTGCTTTGCAGACCCAGACCTGCAGACCTTTAAAAAAAACAGATTCCCTGTCCTTTTAGTATTTACAAGGAAGAAAAACCAACCAAACAAATAAATAAAAAAGACTAGTGAAGTAGCTTGTATCACCAGAAATAAATGTATTTTCACTAATTGAGTGATTCTGTAGAAAAAATATGTCCAGAGGAATGGCTCATCCATATGGGGATTTTTAATGAGGTTATTTTCTCCCATATAATCCTGTGCCATTCCACACACAGCAACATTTAAGGAAAAATGGGGCCACACAAAGCTCTGGAATTTACAATTTTAACATTTCCACCTTGTTCTATTACACTGTATTTGAATATAACAAAATTTTTAGCTCGTTGAGTAAAGCTGGCTACTTTGGATGCCACATTTTACACCATACACAGTGATTTTGGACTGTATATAAAATTTACCTTTTCACTTTTTTTGCTTTCTATAGGCCATGTTATAATCTTAGTAACACACTTATTTCTTCTGTTTCACTGTGCCATAGGTTAAATTCTTATCAGCCACAATCTTTTCAGCAATGCCAATTCAGCCACAGCTTGCAAACCTTGCTAAAGGACTCAAGTGCTGTGTTGCAGCAGCCTGGTAACACAAGCATAGGTACTGGCAGGGCTAAGTCATGAGCTTTAGATTTCTGTACAATAGGTTACAATGAAATGTCTTATGAGATGTGGCTGAGGGAATTTTGAATACCAGTGTTTTTCTGTGATGAAGAACATCTTCGTTCTGCATTTTTTTCAGGCACTGTAAATCATTCTTCTATATCAGAGTTAAAAATTGCCCTTTCTAGCAGAAAAATATTACTGTAAGACAGCACAAAACCATCTTCTTTGAATATTTATGCATTTTATAACACTGCTTACTCATAGATATCTTGGTTATTCACAGGTGGGAAATATAAAATACCAGATAACAAAAAGGGTGATAGTAATAAGCATGACAAATTTCTTACAGATTATTTTAAACTTAATAGCATACAGATTTATATCACACTAACAGTCATTTTGACAAGTGCATAAAAAAACTAATAAATTTTCAATTAAATAGAATATGTCACTTCTTTTCTTTTACACTGGACAGTAGTTTTGTTGATTCTGTGGTTGAAATTACAGATCACTGCAATCATGGATCTCCTTCATTATCCTGCGGTTGCAGAGTTGGGTTAGGAAGTGAAACTGAATTGTCTTCCCCTGGTACTACCACTGGTGCTACAGGTGGCACTCATGCTGTTAACCACTGCACTGGACTACCCTGCCATGTGTCACTTTCCCAAGGTAAGGAAATTTACTGGCAAAGTCACTGGTTTTTACCAGTGAGACTGGTAAAAATGACCACTTACTCTGTAATCAAAATATTTAAGATATTTTTTGTTGCTGACCTAACTTTGTGAGCAATGTCTGCCTGCAGAGAAAAGCCAGTATACCTGGAAAGATATAATTCTACAGGAATAGTGACAAACTCCTCCATGCAAAAATATGAGCTGTGGAACTACAAGGACCCCATATTCAATTAGGCTATGCTGGATTTCTGGAGGCCAATTGATCATAATCTGCATCTTCCTAGTAAGCATGCCTAGGAATTATCCATGGGAAGTGCAGCTTCCCCACCAATACGGGTGGATAAGGAGTAGTCACCATCTAAGTCACCCTCCAGCTGTGTTTGTACAATTTAGACGTGGTGCTTCTCATCTAAGATTACACAACATTATTAATATTTCCTGCTTTCAGAAAGCAATTAAAAACCCCCAACAACAAACAAAAGAACTCAAATCTCTTTTGGGATGATGTTTCTGTAAGCTATTCCCCAACTCATATGCATCATAACCCCTGCTTGGGATACTACTGAAAGAAAAAAAACCTAGATTTTATTAATATTACATTAATGTTTCCACAGGCCCTCAGGAGAAATGCCAGTGGTTTTTTTCATAGAAGGGGGTTAGCACTAGGATAGGTATTTTTATTGAGTAAATAAATTGATTCTTATGCTAGTGTAATTCACAACTTTACTTAGGCATTTCCCTGCAGGCTTGTTTAATGGAGAAAATATGCATGTATGTATGACCCACAGAATTTCTTTGGACTTTTATGTAATTAGGTTAAAAACTTTCATTTTTTTTGCCTAGTTGTTGTTGCACTTACTGTCAGAGATACTGTAATGTCCAAGTCTTCAAAAAATTACACAGTAAAATTATGCCTCCAAATCTCTAAAGAACACGAGGATCAAGTAATTAAAGAAAAATATGTAACATTTTATATATTCAAGTACCTGCCACCTAAAAAATTCTCATTCTTTCTTGCAGTGGCAGTGAAGAGGCACATGACCTCTGCTAGGCAGGAACCAGATGTTTATAGAAACATCATTAAAGGAATTCCTCATTTTTGTGGGCTCAGGTCCTGCCAGTTGTGGAACTCTTCTCAGTAGCATGATGAATACTTACTCGTAAGATGGGCAGCACACAGGTCACTGAAAAAACTGGGCATTGATGTGCTACCGTTGGGTCTCTGTGCTTAGCCACCCATCAGAGGGCATCACCCTTGCTGCATCTGTGCAGACTGAGAAGATTTACTGAGGGCCAGGCAATCAAAAGCTCTTTGAAGGAGACTAGCAAACATGAGATGGTTTTCTTCTTAATACTGAGCTGATGCGGGGGTAAATGCCAGCTTCCCATCTCCCAGCACTGTGACACCCAGGGATGCTGCAGAGCAGGGAACTTGCAGACCCTGTACTTAGGGAGCTGGTGGTTTAGTTTAAAATGTGATGAAAGAAGTCTTTCTGGATTGCAAACTAGGATTTAACAGAACACCAGGTACCCAGATCCCAGCACATGGATTAATGGAATGTGTTGCCTCCCCTCTGAAATTACCTCACTTATAGATTTTCATCAGTGTACACAAGAAAGATGTGCAATACTACATCAAGATGCCAAGCCTTTCTTTGCAAAGAACACAAAAGAGGATCATTAAATTTTATCATGTACAAATACAGATTAGTTTGGTGGCTTAGCTGAGTTATCATGTACCATCTGAGACAGTTCAATACCTGCCTTTGAAGGCAGTGGCAAACTGCTCAACTGCAGGCTCCTATGCTACTGAACTCATCCAGAAACCTTGCACAGGACAGCTAAACCAGATGTTATTTGCTCTGAAATTCAAAGGAAATTTTACTTACTACGTAGTTCTTAAGCAAAATACAGGATGACTGATTTTGCACGCACACATAATGGCTGCTTACCTTCAAGATCAATATTGAGGTCAATGTGGAATTGCCAAATCACAGATGAAGTTCTAAAAACAGTTTTGCAGAAGCAGAATGATGAGATTACAGCACTATACAACAGCACAACATACACAATACAAGACACAGCAGGCAATGCTGTTTCGGAATCTAAACATTTTCCCTCATAAGAAATGTAAGTTTATTCATTTTGATATCAATCTTCACCTTTCCTGAAGCATATGAATTTCTTGATTCCAAGTAACTGATACTTTTTTCTTTTTGTTGTTTGCAATAGATATAAATTCCTGATCAAATGGACAACTATATAAACTATTACAGTATTAAAAGCAAAAGGATTTATGTAAAGTATGTATTGAGTCTACTAAAGTCAGGAGGAAGATACAGGGGAATTTCAAAGAAGTTAGTGATTTTACAGTATAACTGCAATATGTGAACATGTAAACTCACGAACAGTGGATGAAATAAAGGCAGGGAAAGTTATGGAAAAAAATTTAATTACATTATTTTAATTCTAAATAAAAGCTATGCAAATTTAAGTTACAAAATTCTTATGAGAAATAAATACTGGTATGCAAATATATCTACAGAAGATAAACTCTTCTAATTGAAGCCTTTCCCAAAATCTCTGAACTCTCTAAATAAAAGTAAGCTTCTTAAAGCATAAGCAAATTCTCAGCCAGTACAAATCTCTCCAGCTTTAGCCTAAACTGAATTCCTGTACTGGCATAAGCCCCTTGTGGCTAAAGCAAGCTTTATATTCTCTTACTGCCATACACAAGGGACATAGTCTCTGTTACCTGGTCTGCACTAAGCATAACATACAAAAAGCAGTGTAAACTTTCAGAAAGTAACTCTCACCTGTATCTGCTCTACAGTAGACCTTTCTGTTAAGTAAAACTGAGCATTTTATTAGTGAACACCTGGAAAAAAATTTATTTGGATCTAAAATTTAAGGTGCTGTAAAAAAGATGGAAATCTAGATTATTGTAGATTTACATCTCACTGGGGATACGTGAAGGAAATTGTAAAGTAGCAAGCTTGCTAGTTTCTTTGGGGATCCACGCTGGCTTTACCTACTAGTGCCTTGAGAACACCAAAAAGCAGCAACTGATTGGTGAAAACTTGTTGATTTTGGAAGCACTTTGGTTTTGAGTTCTGCTTTTGGAACAGCCAAATGCTGAGAAAACTATTGTCATTGAAGCTGAGATTAGAGACAAGAAAACCTTAATGATTCCATGATTCTATGAAAACTGAAAAGACTCAGTCGTAAAAATATTTCTAAATTTCTGTAAACAGATTTTCTGAATTTAAATCATCTACACGATTTGATAAATAATACCAAAACAGAATTTAACACCCTGCTCCAACATCCACTAGATTTTTTATGCCCGTAATTTCAAATAACTGTTCACGAACATTTTAGATAAGTCTCTGTCAGAAGGAATGGGGCTAACCCAAGGTCTCCTTTCAGGTTAGGTACTGCTATGATGAAGAGGAAAAAGACATGAAAAAAAAAATCACTCCTTTAACTAGGTTTTGAACCAACTGAAGTGAATCTTTCTCTTGTAAAATTTAACTGCTTAACAAAATCTCTTTTTAATACGGATCTCAAAGGCATAACAGAGAAACCAAGAACTAATATGATAAAATATCTCTTTAGATTACATTGATATTTCTACACTGCACATACACAAGTTTTTTTCCTCTCCCTTCTATATGAAGTTATTTTGAATTAAAATACACCTCTGCTAAAGTGAGGGAAAACTTTATTAATGACATCAATGAGGTCAAAGTTTCAGCAACTTTGTCTAAGCACAGAAAGAAAAACACAACTCCATCTTGAATCATTAGCCCGTGCATGAGAACCTTCATTTCATGCTAAAGAAAATTAATAGGAATGGCAAATACTCTAGGCAAATTTGGGCAAATGCCACTGACTCCTGCATACTTTATTAGAAAACTAATTAATAATCAAAACTGGGTAATAACTTCTGTAGAAATATTTATAGCTCTCTTCCTGACTCTCATTATCCAGGACTACAACAGACTTCCTATTAGCATGTCACACAAGCCTTGATTATGTAGAAGCGTTCAAGAAAATGATCTGAACCACCTACAGGTGTCACTTGGAAGTGTATTAGTAAAACTGCCTTTAATCCTGTGTGGACACAGCTTCAGAATTAAAGCACTTTTAATTTAATTTTGCATGTATCAGAAGTAAAGTAAACAAACTGAAATCAAGGTAAAATCAACAGTAAAAATATGTATGTAAGGAGTAAATATAATTTAATCCACATTTTAAAGACTTCCAAACTACAGTAAGCAAAATTCTTAATTGCAAAATGTTTTGTTCTGCATGAGATTCACTTGCAGTTTTATTGAAATGACAATAACTTCCATTAAAATTATTTTAAATTTTCAACTTTCCTGAATAACAAGTTTTTTTCAACAGAAGTCCATGGAAAATATATGGTCACAATTTCATGAGCCATAACTCTAACTCCATCTGTTAGGCATTTGGGACAGTTTTGTTTCTTAGCCAATATTTACACAATTTCCAATGCCATTCAATCTTTAAATTTTCTCAGTGCCTTTGATTGCATTATCCATAATATGCTTCTATAGTATGTATAATTGTATATTTCCTTTCAATAGAAACCAAGTATATTTCTCAGATTCTGGACTGCACTGGCATTATCATAGTCACAGATTATAGATGGCCAAATGCTTAAAAGGGCAGGAGATAATGTGTTTGTATCATATAATAACAATAACACTTGAGATGCTTAATGGATGGTTTGGACTTGACCTTTATCCTTTGCCAACAAGAGAAAGTTAAATTACTGTAAATTCCTTCATCCCCTGAAGGTCCATGCTTGAGCAAAAGCACACCCGAGTGTGGGGCACCCTGGCTGTGGGCAGAGATGGGTGGAAAGTAAAGGGCTGCTCAGATGAGCACAGGGCTGTCCTGCAGGGACATACAGGGGGATGTTTTGTAGTGGATGGCACTGTTCCACATATAGGAATACGACTAGGTGATCCACATAAGGCTTCCCATCATGCTATCAACATTCCTAACTACTGCTGCATAAAAGCAAAGTTTTCTGTGTGGTTTTCTTTCTCATTACATTTAAAAAGAAAATACATTTTACGGAGAAAAGTTGAATCTGTAGTGAAAACCCATGGAATAGAAGTCCATCAAGTTTTTTGAAACCAAAGATTCTGATATAGTCTCTAGAATAGGAAGCTGATGCTGGCAGGACATGCCATGGGAAGTACCACAACAGACTTACCCCAAGCCTTGTTTCTTCTCTTAAACATCATTGTCAGAGACAGGATGCTGGGGCAAATGGACTTTTGGTCTGATTCAGCCATACTGAAAAAATATCCCTTTACTGTTCCAGAAGGATGTTTGTCTTTTAGCAATAGCACTGCTCATTCCCTGGTTTGCATCTCTTCTGTATTCCTCACAAACCTGGCTATTGCTGCAGCTGCATGATAAACAGTCTTACACCTTCATGAGTATATTCACTCTTTCTCTGCAGACAGAAGCATGGTATTTAGGTGTCTTCACAATTTATGTGAGGCAATGACTGCCTGCCTGTGATTTGGACTAGCAGTGGAGAAAATAAAAAGTCTTTCTCAGATGTGAAGTTTTCATATCACTTTGATCAATGCAAAGCAATAGAAAACAAAACCACAATGGGACAACTGCTTTGAGGGAACAGGGTATTGTGGAACTGGAAAATTGTTAAGAAATATATAAATGAGGAAACATCTATGTTCCTATTCTTCTGTAGGCTTGATAAAAGCTTCTTTTGCTTTGGGAATGTTGTATCACTCAGATGAGAATATTTTGAGGTTTTGATCACTTAAAAAAATGTATTTGTAGATACACAATCTGTGACAACTTCGTGACAGTTCTGCAACAGTGCTTGTTAGTGTAGATGTGGAATTGGAAAAGAAAGTGGGCTAGTGGATAAACAGCAAGAACGTGAAGTCAGGATGTTGCTGCTTGTTTAGTAAAAGATCTGACAGTGCTTGCTAGAAAGTCTGTGTATTTTGGCTTCAAGCATACATACTGCTTTATTACTAATCCTGATTTGTTGTTTTATTCCAGTAATAGCGAACTTTGAAAAAGAGGCAAAAAAAAAAGGTAAGCTAGAGTTTTCAGCTTGAAATTGAAGACTGAATATGAAGATTTTTTTTTTTGACTAATATCTTGTCAGGATTAATTCACTAATATGTAAGTGAGTACTTTCAGATCATTGCACTGAAGTTGCACTACAAAGGAAGTATGTTATTTGTTTTTTCACATCTGAAGCCCATTATTAGTACAACAAATAAAGAACATTTTAAATGTCAGGGAAGAATAGAAGTTACAAATAAACAAAATTCTGTCTTAAATCATACATGACATATAAAAAAGCAGGCTTGCTCACTGCATTACAGTATTTCATTTTTGCCTAAATTAAAGAGTATTTATTCTTCCAACACATTTTCATTAATGATCACTTGAGATATTTATAACACAATGGACAGTAAACACAAGACCTATTCATCAGTCTCCTCCTGGTTACAGCCAAAGTGGCCTTTCACACCACCATGAGACACAAATGAGGGTATCCTGTCAACTGCATCATCTGCTTCCAGTCCCTCATCTTCTCATGCTGACAAAGAGAGCACTGGTGGGCAGCAACCATGGCTTCCCTGGACACATTCCATGAGTGACTGATGTTGGGGGCTGCCCTCCTCCAGTGCCCATCAATCTACTTTTGAGTCCAACACATTCACACATTTTCCTTTTAATCTTTTTTTGTCCTCTGGAATCACTTCTTGTTCTCATATTTCTTTTATTCCTCTAGCTCCTTCTGCTCAAAGGGCTTGAAGGGTTGGTTACGGTTGGGCTAGCACCTGGCTCTAAAAGGGAGAAAGACAGCTAACATGGTTTAAACAGAACTTAATTAAATTTTTTTTTTTTTGCTCCTTTCTGCAGGGTCTAGTGAGAGCTTATGTGCTCACTGCATCACTGAGAAATACTCGAGGAATAATTGGTCCCAGGAGAGTCATATGCCGGTGCCTTGAGATTCCCCCTTCACACTGAGTAGTTTCCTTTGTTATCTTCCCACTGCTGATGTTAACCAGCAGAATAAGCACTGAACTGGAATGTTTCTGTCATATTTTTCTTTTTCAGAAAAAAATCTCCTTTTTCTGTCCATCTTTTTTGAGATTTTTTTTCATGATTAATGGCCTCACAATGCTCTGAGCAAGAAGAGACCTTGGTGGTTCGCCTTGGGCTCTCCAGTGTCCTTGTGCTGTAAATTTGGATCAAAACTACAGGTAAGAATTGGATCTCCAAAGAAAACTGAGGCCATGTCTGCCATAGCCTGGCAGACTCCTGCAGTCCAGAGATGTGACTTGTGGTCCCAGCTGCTGCTCTGGTAGATAGCTGTGTGGGAGCAAATCAGACCCCCTTTTTCGCTCCAGAACAACTTGTTTTCCTCAGATAATTGTGGAACTATAAAACAAAAAGGCCCCACCTGGAGATCTTTGCCTGTTTGGAGTGCTGGTATATCCATGAAAATATCTCAGGCTGAGATCACCAGTTCACCAGGAAGAGAAGGCCTGAATCTGCAATCAAAGTTTTACTGTTGACTTAAAATGCTGGGGAGGTTTCATTAGGTTTAACTCTTAATTACTGCAAAACAGATCACCAAGTATTCTAGAGGATGATCCATGTTTGATTACATTTACTCTTCTTGAGTGAGTCTGGACAAACCCATGAGAGTATTCTTATGAGTTGAACCACATACTCTGTGGCTTAAATATTCAAAAGCTAATCTCCCAATTTTTCATTTTCATTAGATTTTGGTAATTAAAAGTTGGAAATGCACTAGATTTCTTGAAAAACAGTTTGTGATTGACATGATACAAAATACAGCATGCCTCAAAGAATGGAGAATTTCATCCACTTTGTATTATGACATTTGTTTCCTGCAGACAGTGAAATCTTAATACTTGAAATCTTCTGAGTGCACTTCTAGCCAGTGTATATATTGCAGAGAACAGCACTCTTTCAGGTCACTTTATTTTAACTTTTTTGTGTCTATGAAAGATTTTTGAAAATACTTATGAAAAAGAAAAGGGATGTAAGGTCAGAGAGGTTAGGTAGTGGTGTGCTTTATGTAATATTCTATTTCCTGTAGAGGTCACTGCAAATTTGATGTACATTATAGCAAGAAATCCTGCAGTGGAAAATAATAGAATATATTTTCATTTTATTAAAATCTAGCTTCTGAAAATTAGCATTAACACTTCAAATCTGAGCCTAATACTATCAGCATTTTGGGGCTTACTTGTTCTACCTGATGTTCTTGTTATCCTCATGAAGTTCCTGTTTCTTGAATACAACTTCAATAACATTCTTCAGAAATGAATTTGCACAGTGTGCAATTACATTGTTGAAAACCATCTCTTTTCTTTTTCAGTTATAAATGCATTATCTTTTGTCTAAATGGATGCTTCCTTGTTTATATCTGATGAGAAGAAGCAATTCTATTAGTTCTATCCACCTTTCCAGTCTTCTTCTGTGTACATTTAGTCCATTTCCTCATATTTATTTCTGGTTTAAAGCACAGTGTTCATCTATCTTCATAACAGTATTTTTCCATGTCTAAGAGTCTTTGTCATCAGTTCTGGCCTTCTTCTATTTTTGCTATGTCATCCCTGGGGACATAAAATCTCTATAATAAATCATAATGACAAAGTATAAATTAATTTAGCATGCATTTGCACGCAATAATCTGCTTCCTGTAGGACTCTTGGTATTTCTTGAACTGACTTACAGTTGATTCAACCAGCTATCAATTTTTAAAATAAGTCTATTTTCCAAAAGAATTTTGCTTTTCTCTCTTACACATTTTCTTTGGACAAAGATCTACATTGACTAACTTACATGCCAAGCCACAAACATCTTTCCTATACATGTCAGTATTTCAAATCAAAGTGGGTTTTTTATCAATAAGAATGGAGTCTGGCTAGAGACAGATTATTTCCTTTCCCTTGTAGGGTTGGCCCTCACCTTTCTATTGATAAGCCTTGAGAGTTTAGAAAGGAAGGTTAGACCATCTTGGGGTGTTTTCTGGCTCCTAAACCAGCTATATCTATGTTTTGTTTTAAATGAGAATTATATTACATTCCCAAAAGAGTAGAATGCAACCTTTTTCAAATTGTCTAGAACAGCTTTTCTGTAATAAATGTGACTTACACACCTATGTACATATAAGTGAAATGTAAGTATTGCATTTGAATGAGCTTGGACTTTGTGATGATTTGCAGAATTCATGTACTGTATTCATCCAGAAATCACATTCCTAAAAACTGTGTATTGTATCACACAGTATGTATTTTCTCATACATATCACATATGTTTTAGCTTGAAGTTGGCTTGAGAACTGCTAGGAAGCATGGGGAAACATGAAGAAGAAAGTTTTGCCCTGATCTCTGGTATTACTAGTTGCTGAACCTTCCTCCCTTTCTGCAGTTCAAAAGATATAGCCCTGGCATTGCTTATTTTTGTGAACTTTGATACAGTTGTAGGTAGGTGTCCACTGCAAACACTCCAGAAAGCTAAGATGAAAAAGGCAAAACAACACACTGTTGCTCTCCACAAGTTAGAATGGGAGAATAACCAAGATACGGCATCTAGTTATTTAAACTTTCATGAGATAAATTCAAGACTGGGACTCTGGCACTATCAGTGTCCAGAAAGTGAAAAACACATGGGGGTAGGAATCCAGGAAAGGATATACAGATACTCCAGTGCCTGTGCTGCACTCTGGCACAGTGCTATAAAGACAGTTTTCACCATGAAATGGCTAACAATGGGCCCCTGCAGGGAGAGAGGGATGTCTCCCTAATGCTGTGGTGTGTGCCTAATGCTGCTGGGAAGCAGCAAATCTCATCTTGCTAGAGTGGTCTCCAACAGCCTGGCTAAGGTCTGAGTACCAAGTGCAGCTGAGAAGGTTGGCAGTGGTGGAAGCAGTGGTGGATATGTCATCTCTAGCACAACATGGGTTTGGTTTTGGATCTTGCTTGGAGCAGCAGCACTGCAGACATGTTCAGGCAGCCACAGCAAGGTCAGTCTGTCAGGAAGGGTGACATACCCCTCACATGAGATACTGATTGTGGCACAGATGAGCAAGAGATGCCATGAATAATAACTGGGATTTGAAAGGCAAATGCTAAGAGCTGTTGGGATGGATCCAGTATCTGAAACCATTGTACATGTATCGGAAAGTCTGGTAATATCCAAAGGTCCTGCAGCCTGGAGTCACTGAAGTACGCTAAAGCCACTAAGTGTCATGGAGTTACTTGGTATGGTACAGGGGATCACATCATTTGTGCTCTTCACTTTTCACATTTTTGCTTGCTGTCTACTGGGAGCCTGGTCTAGGCCAGCAAAAGAACTCCATCCTTTTCTCTCCTGGGTCATAGCCTGGAGTAAAAGAGGAAAGGAGAAACATATTTTTCAGCAGCATAATGTTTTGCCAGGTCATGAAGTGCCTGCTAAAACCATGTTGTCTGGCTTCGCTTTCGAAACAGCTCAGTGCTCCTTGGGAGTCAGAGACAAAGGCTGCATTTTCTGTTCCTTCTCTCACTTTTTTTTGCCCCCAGATCTGTGCTCCCTTAAGGGAGACAGGATCAGAGTTCAGAAGAGGAATCATCAATTTTTTCTCATAATGATATTTATAAAGATGTTCATGGTATTTTAAACACCATGCAGGAAGTTTCTCAAACAGGATTCCACAACTTTCCCCTGAATACAACTTAGGGACACATGACAATATAGTTTCTTAGAGAATGAAACTTTTTATTTAAGTGTTTTGTATTCTTTTTCACCCTAGGCAGATCCAGTTGGCAGATGTCAGCTTCTTATTCCAGAAATACAAATTTGATTAGTTGAATATAATTAATTTTAAAAGGAAATAATAAATTTATAAGCCCAAATCTGTAGAACACTTCAGCAGAAAATAATGTTCTTCTCAGAAGAAAATGAGATAGAGCTTAGCCATGCCCTGGGGTCTTGAAGATAAATAGAAAGTGTGAACTGAAATTCTCACCTCTCTAAAGTCAACTGGATTGATTTTCAGTGACAAAAGTAAAGTCAAGTTTTCACACTGAAGTTCAAGCTCAGAAGAAAACCTAAGGGGGAAAAAAATAAAAATTAATAAAAAAATTTAAAAGACCAAAGGCATGTAATTAATTTTGTGTGTATTGGGAATGCTGTGTGAATTTCTTACTGAAACCAAAACTGAGCAGAATCAAAAGTATTTGCAGGATTTAAGCCTAATGGTAGAGTTGGTGTTTCAGGCAGCCATAAGAAAAATAGCATAAGGAAGGCATTGGATTAAAATAGTAGGGTCACGTGGTGACAAATAACTTATTTGATCTTTTCAAGGTCTAAATACAGAATTCAAATCAAATAAAATGGTTGTTTTCCACTTAGAGTTACACAAAAATGTGCCAATATAACTTAGATATATTTTTGTTTATAAATTTGAAGGCGTGTGAGCTTAAAGAACTAGTTATAAATTGACATGGCCTTCTAAAGGAAATCTATGCTAAACCTGATCTGTCTTTAATAACCGCGAATGTGTTTTGTCTCCTACCCTCTTGAGATTTGGTTAATATTAATGCAAGCAAGATGTGAAAGGAAATTCTGTGCTTCACTTTATAGTAACTTCTAGTCTCACAAGAGAAGGGATGGAAAATGAGATAAAGAAGACTTTGTTTGAAAACTTATTCCAAAACTAAAGACTTCTAGAATCTTGCAAACACTTGTGCACTTGCGTTATGCTCAATGCTATAATTTTGTGAAGTTCATTTTCAAGACAGTGGGTTAAAACTGTGCTGGTGTAAATTCTGTGGTTACAAGTCCAAATGAAGTGAATGTATCTTTTGTGGAGTCAGCTACAAATTGTCATTAGCTACACAGCATTCCTAAGTCATATTACAGAAATCCTGAATCAGTACAAAAGAGAATTTATAGTTAAACCTGTGATGCCTCTGAGGTTAGCTTAGTACCTAGGACATTTTATGACAGAAAAAGTCCTTTTGTCATTGATTTGCAAAACTCGAATCTGTGGGTGTCCTTCTGCCACGGATGGGAGCTAAAGGCAGCAGGCAGCACACGGAGCTGTGTTTCTGCCCGGGGTGAACCCTTGTCCGGTTAAGCAGGTAGGTGCACATTGCAGCCAAAAACACCCTCAGCAAAGCACTGCTGCTCCCTGAGCGCTGCTGCTCGGCCCCCAGGGCATCAGGCAGCCACAGCAAGATTTGCAAGTCTGTCATGAGGGATCCTCGAGTACTATGGCCTTTCACTAGTGAAATCATAGCAGCATTAAGCAAGAGAACAACCAAAAATGATCGTTTTAGAGTAGTTTCCCGGTTCTTGGCACATCTGACCCTAATCCACAGATCAACTCCTAATGAATAAAGGAGTGCTTAGGTGGGAATTTTAATGGAAAAGTATCCTACCAAATCTGTCTGAGAACTATGAATCAATGAAAATACCAGCTGGTACACAAGGCATTTAATCTGGATCATTCAGCCATCAAACTGGGAGCTCCTGGCACCCATTGGACTCCAGCTGGATGCACCAGGCTTTTCCTGCAGGGCTCCATGGGTCCAGGGGAGCAGGCCCAGGCTAGGGGGCTGGCTGTGCAGCCTGCCCTTCCCCAGAGCCACCCCGGGAACCGCAGGGGTACACGGGGGGTGCACAGGTGGGTAAAGCAGCAGGCACACGGGTGGATGGATGCACAGGTGGGTACGCTGGTGAGTACACCAGCAGGTACACGGGTGGGTGCACTGCAGGACCATTGGCAGCGCTGTCCGGCCATCTACGGCGCTCTGCGGGTGCCGCTACTCCCGCGACCCAGACGGGTCCAGCTTCACCTCCGAGCCCCGCGGTACCCCCACAGACATCCTGCTGCCCCCGCTGGCCGGGCAGCGCCATCCGCACCCTCCACAGCATCGGCCGGCGCTCGGCGGGTCCTTACGCTCGGCAGCCCCTCCCGTGCCTGAGGGAGGCTGCGGGCCGAGCGGGGGGTGCTGCCGGCGGGCCCGGCGCTGTTGCCGCGGTGATGCCGGGCAGCCCCCCTTGCCCGTGCCCGCCCCGCTGACATGGCAGCGGCGGCGGCTCCGCCGGGGCGCGGCCGCAGGTGAG
>VZTT01020890.1:86505-99689 GCA_013400855.1 Buphagus erythrorhynchus
CTTTTATTAATATGTATAAACTGAACATCTGTCTCTGTTACTTCTTTTTGCTCTACTTCAGATGCAGCATGATTTTCCTTGAAAATAGAAGTCAGATTGTACTATACCTTTTTCTACCCTTTTGAAGAAATATATTCTTTTA
This sequence comes from Buphagus erythrorhynchus, assembly GCA_013400855.1. Taxonomy (NCBI): domain Eukaryota; kingdom Metazoa; phylum Chordata; class Aves; order Passeriformes; family Sturnidae; genus Buphagus; species Buphagus erythrorhynchus. The sequence goes on from VZTT01020890.1 coordinate 86,648, forward strand.
TGAAAACATAAATTACCATATATTTTAGACCAGATGATAAATGTTTAAGGAGACAATCTTAAAATAAATCTATTTTCTATTGAAACGGTTTTTTGCCCCTTTCTTAGTCATTCAGAAAGGCTTGCCAAGCGTGTTTGGACTTAAAAAACCAGAAATGTCAGCAGGTAAACCACTGAGCTGCAGTATTTTTGTCTTTTAAAGTAAAACCCTCCTGTCTTAAAAATATATTCTCAAAAAGCACTTTATCCTTCTCATCTTCTCTTTCCAGAAACAATTCTGTATTTTATTTGGTTGTTCTGTTGTCTAAGAAGCTGTCAGTACAGTGATATTCCAGAAGTTCTAAAATTTTAGTATGTTAATAAAAGGCTGATGAATTGCATGTGTGGCCTTTCCAGTACACACATGTTGTGAATAAAACAGTCTCAGTGTTGAAACAATATGGTGAAGAGCAAAAAAGTTCTTGAAGAAGAAAGCAGTGGATGAGTAGTGTGTGTGTGCTCTTTAGGGAGGCAGCCTTCCTGGTCTTTAAAGCCTGACTTTTAAGACAGTGTTGATGCCCATTTGCAGAGGAAAGCCTTTGACCTGGATTTGGAGGTCTAAAAGTGGGAGCTAGTCCTAAAAGCTGCAGGTGGAGCTTGGAAAATGGTCTTAGATCCTGCTCTTGCAGGAAGCTGCCTACTGAGCACTGAGGACAGGCTGATTGCAGTGCTGAATTTTTCTAGTTCTCTTACCACTGCTCTCTTGAAAGGCAGGTGTAAGTGGTTAAAAAGCCTTATGACAGCTCAAAGTGAGGAACCATGAATGCTGCAGTGGTGCTCTGCAAAATGCAGAAATCTGGATGCTGTGTTCACACTCTGCCCAGATGTCTGAATTAGAGAGTAAGCCCTATAAGGAGTGACTGAGGGAGCTGGGGGTGTTTAGCCTGGAGAAAAGGAGGCTCAGGGGAGACCTTTCCAACTACTTGAATGGAGGTTGTAGCCAGGCGATGGTTGGCCTCTTCTCCCAATTAGCCAGTAACAGGAGAAGAGGAAATGGCCTCAGACTTCACCAGGGGAGGTTGGAGTTGGACATCAAGAGGAATTTCTTCACTGAATGTGTGGTTAAGCATTGAAATGGGCTGGCCAGAGAGGTGGTGGAGTCACCATTCCTGGAGGTGTTCAAGGAACAATTGAATGTGGCACTCAGTGCCATGGTCTGGTTAAACACCTAGTGTTCAGTCACAGGTTGGACTTGACCATCTCAGAGGTCTTTTTCAACCTAAATGATTCTATGATTTAGGCTCAGTCTTTGGGGATCTCACTGCCATGCTCAGCTTTTGAATTAAAAGTACAGTAGAAACTTCATCTGCAGTTGTTTTTAGGCCAGATTTTGAAAAGAGACAAAGTTTTGAGAAACAAAATATATCAAGAACCTTAATGCACACAAATCCATGGAACCTGATGAGATACATTTGTAGGTCCTGAGGGAGCTGGTAGAAGAAGTGGCTAAGCCACTATCCAGCATACTTGAGAAGTTATGGTAATCTGGTGGAGTTCCCACTGACTGGAAAATGGAAAACATGACCCCCACTCTCAAAAAAGGAAATAAAGAAGAACAGGGAACTGCAGACTGGTCAGTCTCATCGCTGTGCCAGGCAGGGTCATGAAGTCAGTCCTCTTGGAAACTGTCCTAAGGCTAATGAAAAATAAGGAGGGAATTGGTGACAGCCAACATGGCTTCACTAAGGGCAAATCATGCCTGACAAATTTGATGACCTTCTATGACAGTGTTACAGCACTGGTGAATGAGAGAAGAACAACTGATGTCATCTGTGTGGACTTGTGTGAAGAATTTGCACGATATCCATGTCTTTAACTGGAGAGACATGGATTTGACAGGTGGATTGTTCAGTAGATAAGAAGTTGGCTGGATGGGCACATGCAAAGAATTGATGTCCAAGTGGAAGCCAGTGACAAGCAACTGAGAGATTGGGGTTGGGACCAGGCTTGTTTAACCATCATTGCTGGGGACATGGACAGTGGGATTGAGTGCACCCTCTGCAAGTTTGTGGATGGCACCAAATGGTGTGATACTGCCAACAAGCTGGAGAGAAGGAATGCCATCCAGAGGGACCTTGACAGGACAGAGGTGGGCCTGTGTGAATCTCATGAAGCTCAACCAGGCCAAGTGCTGGGTCCTGCAGCTGAGTCGTGGCAGTCCCAAGTACAGGATGGGTGGAGAATGGATTNTGGATCCTGCAGCTGAGTCGTAGCAGTCCCAAGTACAGGATGGGTGGAGAATGGATTGAGAGCAGCCCTGCTGAGAAGGATTCGAGGGTGCTGGTACACAACGAGAACCATTGGTCTGCACATCAGAGGCTGGCTGTCTTGAGAAAATCCCCACCACCACCAGTGCTTTAATATCTGTAATACAAATTTGGAGGGGAGTTGGTTTTTAAATTTTGATTATCTGTCTTCTTGCTCATTTTGAAGAGATTTCATGTCATGTGGGAAGAAAGCTTCTTTAATTAAAGCTGACTGTTTTTTTTTTAACTNGGAAAATCAATTATTTCTTCTCAGTCAACGTCAAGAGGAAAATCCGTTCTTTTTGTTTATATATATAAAAAATTTCTGCAAGTGTTTTGTAAACTGCCTCTACTTAGCTGGAGAATTTTGATTCACCAGTTGTCAATCCTCTGTGAAAATACTTGTGAAGGTCTGCTGAAACATGGCCCAAATATAAATTTATGGAAATCTCATTTCATACATGCTGAGCAGTGATTTTTTTAGGGATTATCTGCTGCACTACACAATGGTGTTGACAGTGCTGGTTCTCACTGCAGGTGTACAGCAAGAATGCTCTGTAATTGCTCATTTTGCTTGTTAAGACTCTGTCATGTGGCTTTTTCTAGCCCACAGAGAGTGATTTCTGTGTTCCAGAGCCCTGCTGGCCTGGCAGTCGGGAAATAGAAGAGTCTAACAGGAATATACTGAAAGTACCAGTACCCACTCCTAATGCAGTCAGGGTAAAGCTCAAACTTACTTGAATCTCTTGCTTTGTAAACTGCTTGTCTTGTGCCTCTAACTCTGTGACCCAAATCTTGTTACTATTGTTTGGCTTGATTGAATTCTGTACTTTTTTATCTCTCCCATTATAAGATGTTAATTTGTATTAACCACTTCCATCTGATGCACAAGTTTAGCTGTTTTCAGTTACATTTACACCATCTTCCTCTTTAGTACATATTCACCTGTATCTGCATATTTCTTTTGGGTGCAATAAATGTTTGAAATTTGCTTTAAGACTGAACTACTTTAGTTTATACCCAGCTGTTAGTATTCCTGGTTTGTTCCCTTTTACCCTAATATTTCATAAAATTTCTTGCCCTCTAGCAGAGCTCTAATTATCAACTGTTTACCTTTGACAGTAAAATTAACTGAAAAGTCTTCATAGTGATGCTTTACTGTTTCCTAGTAGACTCTTTGGTTGTTCATTTATTAGTTTTTGCCTGTTTACCTGTTATGAGAAGATAGGAGTCATGTAAACATCAGAGTTTGTTGATGTGGTGAAAGATGGTATTATTAAAGTAATTTTTGGTAATAATACCTATCAATTTTGTAGGAGACTTCCAATTTAAGGGGTCTTGACCCCTTTTAAAATTCTGGGGAATTTTATAAAGTTAATTATCAGTAGACATTTGTTCTGTGTTTTATCTAAAGAAAGAAAAATTGCAGTCAACATGTACAATTTATACACAGTTAATTCACTTGAATCAATACAGGTAACAGCTGAAGTCTTACTATCAAGGTTGAGATTAGAGTGAAGCTTAGGGATTTGGATGGAGCCATCTTGCATGTACAAAGCTCTGATAATGGAAGAAAGCTGATAGATGACTGCAATTTTCTGAGAGTGCTTCAGATGTTATAATAGTTGCTGCTACAGAAAAGGTGCTGTTGTCTCTAAATTTCACATGCTTTATCTTTAATGAATTGATTCTTAGCACTAACCTAAAAGAATGCAAAAAATGAAGGAGTTAGATTTCTGCTGGCTTTCGTAGTTGAACCAGTTTTCTGCAGCATCAGACAGGTACAAAGCCATAGCATAAGGAAGGCAGTATCACTGAGCAAGCAGTGGACTGGGCTGACCCTTTTCAGCAGCAGGATCTGATAAACCAGAGCTGCCACCTTGTGATCCCCTCTCTCTGGGATCTGTCTGACAGATGGGCACTGATACTGAAGCACTGGCAAAGCAGAGGGAAGAGGAGTGAGCAGGAGGAACAGCAGACAGCTTGACCAGGGATACAGACCACATCCTTTGCATGATGTTCTAGGAGGGACTGCTTGTACTCCCAGTTTCTGAAGATACACTAATTAAATGGCAGCTTTCTCATGGTGGAAAAAAAAAGTACTTCATAAGCTAGAAGGAGCTAAAGGAAATGAACCTGTGCTGTGGGCTTGAGCTCTTTAGATGCCAGTTGGAACAGACCATGATGGCTTTTCAGTAGTTTGCCAGGTGATGGATTGGTATGTATGTTTAATTTCACTTTTTACTGATTCTTTTAGGTGATTGCACAGGGCATTGCTGCACATGTTTTCACAACCTAAAGAGGAACATACAGGAGAAAATGTATTAACTACTGCTCTGATAGGTGTACTCTTTGCTGCCATAGTCAAACTGCTATGAGAACAGTCTGTATTTCTACTTCAGAGAATACTGAAATAGCATCTTGAGAAGTTTCTGTTTTGTTTCTCATTGACATTTTTGAAAAATAGTAGACTGCAGCATCCAACGTGGTCCTCTAATTCTAATCTGATGTTACAGCTGTAGTCAGTAATAGTGCTCTCTTCCTTAATAGTGGTCTCCTTTTTTTTTAGCTGTCCCATGAGCATTTCACTGAATTTTTTTAACCTGGTTTTGAGTGTACACTGGTTCTATCAGTCAACTTGGATTTTCAAAGATCACCTACTCCAAGCTTGAGCCCAACCCATCAGGCAGAGAAAGAAGCAAAGGTGGCAGGAGGCATGAACATGATATTACTGAAAAACCTCAAGCATTAAAGGGAGGCATACCAGAGGTGGAAGCAGGGTCAAGTGACCTGAGGGGAGTATAGATACACTCTTTGAGTATGCAGGGATTAAACCCACCCAGAGTGAAATCTGGTGAGCAGCAAGAAAGGTTTCTGCTTGTACACCAGCAGCAGAGGGAGTGTGAAGAAGATGGAGCCTGACTCTTCTCAGGATGCTCAGTCAATGGGCAAGAGGCAGTGAGCACAAACTGAAATAGAAAAAATGTAATTTAAAAATAAGAAAAATGGTTTTCACCATGAGGATGGTCGAGCCCTGGAACAGGTTTTTGGAGAGGTTGTGGATCTCCAGCTGTGGAGATACTCAAAACCTGGCTATCCATGATCCTTAGCAATCTACTGAGGGTGACCCTGCTTTGAGCAGTGGGGTTGGACTAGATGGTCTCCAGAGATTCTTTCCAGCTGTAAATGCTATGTAATTCTGTGAATTCTGGATGTTGAATTATTTTTCCAATGACACAGGGAAAAGTAGTTTAAAGATTTGGGAATATAATCAGGTCAGTTACATTTATAAACCTTCTAGAAAATTTTAAGAGTAGTACTTTTGTGTGGAGAGTTACATCATAAAAACGAAATACAGAGCTTCTGCTGGTGGATTGGTGCTTTAAGACCATATCAGTACTGTGTTTTCATACTTTGCATAACTTTAATAGTTTTACATAAACAAGTCTCCAGTGTGGTGAGGAGTCAGCTTACTAAAGTGTCATCTTTACTTACTGACCTTCCTTTGCCATCCATTGCAAGGAAACTAATTTTTCTAGAATATGGGTCTTTCTCCAGGTGCTTTGTAAGACTGTAAGTGATTCCCAGATGACTTAGATTCTGGCAATCTGTGACTATGGCAACAGGAGATGTTGTTCAGGGAGAACATGGCTGGTGTCTAGGGCCTCTTCCTCTAACATCAAGAATCATTGTTTTGAGTTATTAGATGATGCACCCCTTTAAATAGGAGGTATTCATTTATGGATCTCCTGTCTGAATTTGTCTAATTCTTCTTGTGATGGTTCCCAGCACTTTTTGGCTATGCAGCTGCTGCATGTCAGATGATGGTTCCAGGAAATGGTAACTTCAAGATCTTCCAGAGCTGTACCTACCAGCGGATACAGCTGTAGCTGTTCCAGCTGCACTTGTCACTTGGTTACAAGTGTTTAAAAAACTCTGAAAAGAAACATGGAAATGCAGCAGGCTGTTCTGAGGAATTTTGTTATTATGTGTCACTACATGACAGCAGTAGTAAAAAACAAGATTGTTGTCTTAAAAACAGTTCAGTCGTTACAAAAAACCTTCTGGAAGTGTGTATGTGTGTATGTATTTGTATGTGTATATGTATTTATTTGTCAAAAAATTGACAAATTTTTTGTATTTGCTCCTGGTCGGTGGAATGAAAAGATGTTTCAGGAGATTGGTGCCGGTGAAGGCAGATGTAGAGGAGGAGGCTTAGGGGTGGTAGGCAGAGGTTCTGGTTTTACCTTTGCAATTCCTGGTTTCTTTCAGCCTAGACTGTTTAATATGTGGTAGGCTTTGTGCAATGAGTTGTATCACATATTGGCAAAATGTGGTTTACTTGGACATTGGTGTTCTTATGCAGATTATCCTGAGAGCGTCTCCTTCAGAAACCCCAAATAAGTCAGTAGTGGAAGTGTATCTTAAATGTTTAGTTTACATTTCTCCTAAGGACTAGTTGAGAGAAGAATAAATCAGTTGCAATCTGGTTATTTGTCTTTTGTGTGCCTACCAAATGCCATGGACATGAAAGTATGGAAGGAATGGTATGACGTGTATGTAGGTAGTGATTTACATACAGGTAGAAGAGTGCAGAGCTTGTAAAGGTTTATCTGAAGACCTGCACATGCTATTTGCTTATCAATGAATAAAAATTCTCTCATTATTGTTCTTAAAGATATCTGTGAATCAGAATTGGACAAATGAAATGGAATTTTAAAAAATCTAAAGTTAAAAAGTATGGAAAGCTTCTGGCTAGATACAGGTACTTGTTTGTTTGTTTGTTTGTTTGTTTGTAGGATTACTTGGGTATCCAGACAGTGCAGCAAAGGTTGAGATTGCATTGGCGAACTATGTATGATGTTCTAGATTAAAGAAGGTGTATGTACAGGTATATCCTTTTTGTTACATTGAGTGTATTTGTATAAATGCTGCTCTCCAAGCATTTTATCAATATTTTTCTTTAAAGGCACATATAAATTCAATTAAGCCTGTTCTATGTCTTCAGTTACTATCTGAAAACCAGTAACAAGGTGGTTCTATTTTTTTATAATCGGAAATTCATTAGGTGGAAATGACTTGATGGAACATCATTTTTGAAAGAAGACAGCTTATCTATGAATTGCATCAACCAGTTTAAAGGGGAAAAGAGTTTTTAAGTGCAGCTTGTAGCTGTGTTTTTGCCTATGGTAGCAAAGGTTCCTTCCCAAAAAGGCCTGGAGTCCCTTCTTACTGTGATACATGAAAATGGAGCCCAGCTGTACTCAATGACATCACAAAACCAAGGATTTGCTCAGCAAAGGAAGAGCTCTTGCTGCAGTAACTGGACCAGCTCTTTTCCCAAGCACAGCTGTCCTCTGCAGTGTGTGGAGTCCCCCACTGCCAGCAGCTCCACATGCAGGAGACAGCAGTTGCAGCCTGTCAGCCCCAGTGCCAGCGTGGCAGTCCCACCTCCCACTCTGTGCTTGTAAGTCTGCCACTCACACTGATGAGCATTTACTTCTCTGTGCAGGTTCAAGGTGCAAGTTTCCGGGGTTGGAAGGATGTGACGTCCATGTTCAATAAAGATGATGAGCAACAATTGCTAGCAGGATGCAAGTCTCCAAAATCCAAAGGGTGAGTAAAACCATTGGGTCTACCTGCTATTAAAATACACTCACTGGAACAGAAAATAGCTGTGCAAAGTAATGGAGCTGGATGCTGAGAAACAGCAGTGTCCAACTGATGGAAGTCAAATTGACACAGGTTTATGAGCAAAGCTATACATACATTAAGGTTACAATGAATAAGCCCTGCTGTATCAGGAAAGGACAGATGATGTTTTTAACATTTTTAGGTTTGCCAGGAAGAAAAAGGAATTTAGCTGCATAGTAATTTTTTTTACTGTAGAAAAGTAGTAAAGGCTTGTGAGTAAAAGGGTCATTCTCACGCTTTCACTTTCCTCTTAGAGATTAATTATGTTGAGTTTACAAATTCCCTTTTTTACATGCCTTAGTCTCTCTTTTGAAGTCTTACTACACCTAGAAAGGTTAAGTGGACTAGCTATACTAGGATCTGCAAGTGTTCCCTTGGCACTGAGCTGTGTTTTGGCAGAGTTATGTGCTGCTATGGTGAGAGCAGCTCCCTGGACAGAACACGCTTCCAGGACAGACCATCTTCCTGTTACAAGTGTCTGTAGGCTTTACCTACATGTGCCTTGTTTGCAAACCAAATATACCACATAGCAGTAGATCTGTTCCTGCCAAATATTAGCTGTGATAAGACTTGCTGTAGCAGGCTTTGTCTCCAGTTTGCTTTGAAATAAATGTGTTTCAGAATGCAAGTGTGTATATAAGTATGTAGGGGGTGTATGTATATAAATAAACAGTTTAGAATATAAATCCATATATTTTATTTCCATTGGAGCCCGTTCCATAGAACTTCCCAATAGTTCCCAGCTACTATCCTTGTGCAATTTTATAGGTGTAATTAAGATGCTAGGCTCCTGTAATAATGCTTTGCAATTGATGCTGAATGTAAGAACCAAGTAATACAGTGAAGATAGCAGAAGTATGGTAACAGAGTTACCACCTATGTAGAAACCTATTTTGGTATTACTATGAGAACTGCCTGTTTTTAAAGTTTAGGATACTTTCATTATATACCACGATTTTTACTTTGCTTTTAAAGACACATGCAAGTTTTAAGTGTGCTGTTAACAAAATACAAGAAAAGTATTTGGAGTCCGTGGCTGGTTTTAGGAAGATAAAAATTCTGAGGAATCATGAATTCAAAATCCAGTAAAGGAAAAGTGATTTTTAAGGGTATTGGTTGAGTTGCTTCTGTTTAAGTATGACAGAGCTAAGCTTTCATTAATGGAACAAAGCTTTTTTTAATACAAATGTGTTAAAGAGATTCGATGGTGGGATTAGTTGTTGCTAAGGAATTGATATGCTACTATAGATAATGTTTTCAATTTGTTTTTTAGCTCATTAATCCCTAAAGGTTGTGTCTTTCACCCCTGGTGCTCAACCTTTCCTTGCAGCCCATTATATGATTATATACATAATCCTGCATATAAAGTTATGGATAAACCCTTGACATTCTATAATTTAAATATTTCATGCTGTAGAACTATTCAGGGTGAATGTTGTTAATGGGATAAGAAAAGTAATACTATGAGTAGCCTTTCAAATGTCTGAGAGACAAGTTACAGTTATTTTTTGGGTTTGGGAGGGGGATTTTGAGAGTTCATACCAGAAATACAAAACAGCTGTTTTCACATTATTGTGTGGATCTTCATGAAAATATTAATAAAAAGCCTGGTATCTTCAAAGTCCTAATACTGTGTACATCAACTATTTTAGGGTATAAGGTTTAACTGGCAAGGTGGTAACAGGTATATGAAACTGAGTAACATAGTGAGTGTTAAATCTGGTGTCAGAACATTTTCATATTCCTTCTACTATTGTATCCCTAGGTTTTTTTACATTTGTTTTTGTTCGTTTGTTTTGTTTGGTTAAAGTCATAAATTGTTCAAAAGCATCCTAAAATACTTTGTACATTTCCAAAGGCAGCTCTGTGGAATTCACCCCACAGGAATGGGGTGAGGATGGTGATGTGTCAATTCCCTTATAATAGAAAATGACCATATTCAATCCTCTTCTGATTTATCACTGCAAGATTCTGCTGTGTTTAGGTTTATGTGAGGGTGTTTTTCCTGAAGCTGACAGCAATGGATGTGCTGCCACAGGCTGACAATGATTAGTACTCCTTACTGTAAAACATAATTTAATTGAATGTTTATTAATAACTACTACATACATTGTTAAATTAAGGAATTAATCACTACATCATTGTTGTTTTCTAGAACAAACCTAAAATTAAAGGAAGAGATGAAGTCTGAAAAGAAACCAGGTTTTTGGGACAGTCTGGTGATAAAGCAGAATGTTCCATCTAGGAAACCAGATGAGATTGAGGGATGGGAACCACCACAGATTACCACTGCTGACTCTACCAGTGATGCAGCAACTCCTTTAAGTGACTATACAGCCTGGTCAGGCTGGGAAGATGAAACCAAAGGCTCCACAAAGTACACAAACCTGGCCAGCTCAGGAAACAGTTCCAGGTGGAGTATCAAATCAGCTGGAAAGCTGGTTAGTATTAGACGTCAAAGCAAAGGTAACCTTACTGACAACTGGGAAGAACTAGAATGATACTGGTAATGTGAAATACTTTATACATAAGAAGAGAACAGTTCCATGATTTACTCATGTTTAAACCAAAATAAAATGTGCTCAATATTGCACCTTTATACAGTACTTTGTTTTAAGATTGTTACAAATTTTTGCTCACCTGATAGTAAATTTTCTTATTACATTGTTAATAGCTATGTTTTCCACACTGAAAAAGAAGTAGAGAATCTATTTTGTGCCTATATTTCACATTTAGACTCTGCAGTATGTCAGATAGTTGGTTTTACCAAAAAAAATGTAATTCCTTAGTGAATGTATACACTGGTTGTAAATTTGACTGCCTTATGAAGGAACTTCTCCTAGCTTGAGGTCCTGCTTCTTTTCTGGTATTTGAGGGCCATTCAAAATTTTAGTTTTGATGCTGTCCCTTTTTAACTAAGAATACCAATCTGCTGCTTGCAGGGAGAGTGCTTGTACTTGGTACTGTTTCCCAAATCTTCAGCCCAGCATATGCTTCAGCTTGTGCATACAAGATGCTTACTGTCACATTGTGCTGTACTCTGTGTGACATGGGGAAATACTATTCTGATGTAATTCTTTCCAGTACAGGATTGTCACCAATAGTCGGGTCAAATGGGGCTTCCAGAGTTGGGGTCTTTTTGTGTTTTGGATTTTTTTTTCTCCTGTGGTTTTTTTTTGGTTGTTGTTTTTTGTTTTATTTAGATTTTTTTTGGTTGTTTTGTTTTTTTTTAATATTTAACTTTTTTTGACAAAGCTAAGTTTCTCAGTTTTTAAGATGCATGTCATGCCAAAAATAGAAATGATTGAAAATTTGGAAAATAGCATTGAGTAAATTGTAAAATGGTCTCGATATTCTGGGGGAATATTGAATCTGGATATTGGAATAAGTTGCTTTTTATGGAAAGGCATAGGTTTTCATGTTTTTACAATAGCTGATTTTTGTTCTACAAACAACTTTTTTGGTTTTGACTGTTTTTCCTTCTTCTCACTGCATAAGCAATGATTGAATTATACTCTGGCATTTTCAGGGTAGCTGAGTAACTGAGCCATTGCAAGTATGTGCATGCACACAACTTCTGAAGCATTTTTGTTGAAAAGTTCCATCTTATTAGCTACTGATACTTTGATTGTTTTGGTAAAAGAAGGTGAAATATTAAACTTGAGATTTGAAATGTATATATGACTAATAAAAGTGCCTCTTTTTAGCATATTGTCTCTCACTAGTGGTGCAGCTGATGTCAGATCCAAAGTTAGTTTCTGTTTTGTTGATATGACCCACACAAAGACTACTTCAACATTCATGAATAAAAATCAAACCAAAAGTTTCATAAGAAATTAACAGTAGGCCTTTTCTATTCTGATTGTTGAACTGGTGGAACAGAACTGAAATTTGACTGTCTAGCAATATGGCCAGTGCAGTTGGAAGATGAAGCTAGCATGAAAATCAGCATTTTTACAAGAAAGTATAGACCTTTATATAACAGATGTCTTGTAAACATATTTTTGCAAGAATCTTGTGCTGATGAAAAGAGATGCATGCAATTTTTTTCTAAGTTTGTTTCTGTTACTGCCACATGACTCCTCCCTTAGCTCTGTCCTTCTCCTCTCTCCTCCATATTCATGTATAGTTTTCTGGCTTGCAGTTCCTGCATAGCTATTTTTTGGAGATTCCTGCTGAGATGTGCCTGGAGGGAAACTGTAGCAAAATAGTTTTAGTTGGTTGAGTTTTTTTCCTAATATTGATAGGATGCTGAAAGACATTGTTCTTAAGTTTGCAAAAAAGAACAGTGATGTTTTGTGCTACAAAACAGAATCTTGCAACTGGTGAATATACTTGTAAAATTTGCATTAGATATTAAAAAGTATTAATGGGGAAAAAAGGTTAGCATTTATATTGCATTGTTTAGTCTGTGAGTAAACTCTGTTTTTGCCTTGGGCAAATATGTATGCTGAGGTTAATTATAGAAAGAGTTAGTATTCTTGGGTAAAGTATGCTGCATTTTATAGTTTATGGAATACTCTCTAAGGCATGAGCTAGTATTTAATTTGGTTGTTGATACTGATCTGAAAGAACAGAAAAAGATCTGTTAGCAGTCCTTAATATTTTGCTCTCAAAGATGGACTGAGAACTTTTAATTTCACTCCTGAAGAAACTATTTATACTGTGACCAGGAAGGGTTTTGCCTTGCACATTTTACTGTCAAGTGCCTGTTTCTCACCTTGATAATGTGTTTGATGCACAGCTTAACTGCAACCTTTTTCAATTTGTTTTTAGATGTATGGTAAAGAATATGCTCACAAATCTGAAGCCTATTATAAAACAAAAGTGGGAATTTGAGATATGTAAAATTCCAGTTTCACTCCTAGTGATGAAAGTTTTGATGCGCTTTTTAAGTGATAGTTCCTCAGAAAAAAAAACATTTTAAGATGAACATTATTAAATTTAATATAATTTATTGTTATGCTTTAATAATGTATTTGTCTGTTGAGAACTCACTGGTGTGAGCTTTCCTTTTCTCATGTTTATAAATGTGTCTGAATTTTCAGAATGGGGTACTTTCAT
>VZTT01020891.1:16892-34829 GCA_013400855.1 Buphagus erythrorhynchus
GTATTTTTCTCTGCCCAATATACATAAAAGCAGAGGAAATTTCTTTATTCAGCTTTTGAGTTTGGGATTTTTTTTAGGTGATTTTCTCAGGTTTTGGTATAAGTATTTGTGTCTAATAACTTTGCATTTTAATTGAACCAGACTTCCAAATTGAACAACACTTTTTTTATTTATTAAAAAAAAAAAAGACAACCTTAAATACGTAAAGTAATATTAAACTGGAAAATTGTCAGCAAGGAGCCACATTTAAGAGACATGCTTTCAGATCACATGGTGAGAACTTCCTCTGCTTTTCTGACAGACACCAGCCCAATACCAGCCACAATCCCTTACCCAAACAGAGATGAACAGTTACTGATCATTAGGGAAAACCAGGTTTGCATCCCAATCCAGGCTCACCCGTTCCCACACAGAGTGTCCTTCTCCATGCTGCCCCACCTGCAGTCATGCCAGGTTCCTCTGCTTACCTGTCTGTCCTGCAATCGTAGCAAACAGCCTGTGGGGAATCCTGGATGGGATCTTCAGTCCAGCTCTTATCTGGTAATACCTGGAGAGAAAGGATGAAAAATTACACACTGCTAGAGAAGTGACCTCTTGATCCAACCTAAAATTCTGTGAGAGCACATCCTGGGCACCTGCACTCTGAAGTGCTCAAGAGAACAGCCATGCTCAGGGTCTTCTCTTCTGCTTTTTAGCTTTAATTAAAGTGGGTTTAATCTGGTTTAACACCAGGCAGAGTGGACACAATGGCCTGATGTGTGAATAATGAAGAAAGATTGTGAAAAGCACTTGGCCTCCTGTAGGAAAAGGAGACATAGAGAAACATCTACAATAAAAGGCCCCAAGATCAGACAAGGAGTGACACAAATTCAATATAAAACAACAACAACAACAAAAAACCCAAAACAATAAAAAACCATAACAAAAACAAAAACAAGCAACAAAGTCATTCAGTGGAAAGACAACAAAAGTGCTAATCTCACATCTAGGAACATTCAAATTATGCATCATAGTTATCACTCTGCTGTTCCATGTTGAGTCCACCTTGCCAAGAAAATGTGAGCATTAAGCATTTGGCCAGAGAAGGTGGAGTCTCCCTCACTGGAGATATTCCAGAACTGTATGCACACAGTCTCATGCCATGTGCTCTGGGGTGACCCTGCATGAGCAGGGAGGTTGGATCAGATGGCCACTGTGGTCCCTGCCATTCTGTGATTCTGTTAATAATATCTAAACCAATTATTCTGGTTGATTTTATCCCATAGGGGATCCCTGCGTTAGGTGAAGGAAGACAGAAAAAGAAAACAACAGCAATTTCACTGGTTTAAGTCACACAGAATCATAGAATATCCTGAACTGGAAGTGACCCACAAGGATCATCAAGGCCAACTTCTGGCCCTGCACAGGACACCCCAAAAATCCCTCCATGTGTTAAGAAAATTGTCCAAACGCTTCTTGAACTCCAGCAGGTTTGGTGCTGGGACCCCTTCCCTGGAGAGCCTGTCCCAGTCCCCAGAACATGAGCTCAGTCTAAACAGAGGGAAAAACTCATCCTAGTCTTCCTTCATCATGACTTCCATGGATGAGGTAGTGTACCCAATCCAGGATATTGTAGCTCAGGATCTTCCACCTCTTTGCAGACCTCCCAGCTAACCTGCTGTAACACCATTGTGGTGCCAGTCTCCCTTCCTCTGGATTTTCCCTCCTTTGGTCTCTTTGTTTATAAATTCCTTTAACCCACTAGTATTTGCAGATAGTTTTGGCCCGATTTTTGTCCCAGCCTCTAAATGCAAAAGTCTTTTTTCGCCTAAATCATTCTGTAACTTTATGAAAACACCAGATTGTCTGTGAACTGTATGAAAAATCTCACCCATGCTACACTTACCAATAAAATCTTTGCTAAGTGTGTAATAGCGAATGAACTAGATCTGTCTTTCTGAGGTTAAAAGCTGAAGAGTTTGATGGGGAGAAAACAAAACAAAATAAAAGAAAAAAGCACCACTCTAGAAGCCATTGTTCCATGTCCTTCACAGCTGAAAGCCCATGTTACTCCACCTGCTTCAGCTGGCAGCTCCTTCCCACCTGGGATATAATTCCAGCACAGCCTTAAACATTTCTAGGTATCTGTTTCAGTCAAGAGCTTGGGCATGAAAATTGTTTATATGTTAGTTTCAAGGAAAGAAAATAAAAGCAGCTCATATTCTAAATACACAGTACCCAGTTAAATATAACAGCAACCAAACCTAAGCTACCTGATCTTCTCCTCCATTTTGGTGTTCTTGCACTATGCAGAAGTTTTTAATTGATGGTATTGATCCTGATTTTTTGTAAAGCAAGTGCAAGAATCATGCCTTAAGACCCTTTTAATTTTCATTACAGTTTTATGCAATACAGTTTTTTTACTGACAAAAATACTCTGTGTGGACTACTCATAAATTCTAATAACTTCCAAATACCAGTAACAGGGTATTAAATTAGTATTACACATCAGTGTAACAGGACATTCCTCCGTATTCAGATATTTAAGATTTACCATGTGCCCATTCCACTAGATCAGTTCCAAAGAATAATATTCTATAACTATCTGGCCACTTCTTTTTAGATTTTTGCTGCTCAGAATAGTGGTGGGTTATCCTAGGCTAACAGCCAAATTCCCAACCACATGCACTCTTCCTCCCCCTCATCAGCAGAACAGCAGGGGAAAATAGGCTGGAAAATAGCATGAGATAAAGACAGGGAGATCGCTTACCAGTTACTGTCACTGGCAAAATTTATTCAACTTTGGGGAAATTAATTTAATTCATTCACAATTGGGTAGTAGGAAATAAATCCAGACATTAAAATAAAACCTGTCTCCAGCCCACTCCCTTCTCCCAGGCTTGGCTTCAGTCTTTTAAACTCCTCCCAAGCAGCTCAGGGGGATGGGGATGGGAGTTAGTATCAGTCCATGAAAGCACCTCTCAGCTGCTCCCTCCTCTTCACACATTCCCTGCTCCAGTGCAGATGCTTCCACAGGCTGCAGTTCCTGCAGGGAATATCTGACTGGGTACCTCCTGCCACACTGTGGTAATGTCAGCCTTCCCTCATTGTGTGTCTCATGTTCAGAAACATCCCACACAGTCCTAAATATTTCCAGTAGGAAACTGATTTCCAATGGCTTGGCTGGTGCTTCTGATTAAGCCACCTAAAGCTGGGGAGATTATACAGAGGTGCCTAGGGTGACCCTTTTACATAATGGAATCATAGAATCATGGAATGGTTTTGGAAGGGACTTTAAAGCCCATCTCATTCCACCCCCTGACACGGGCAGGGACACCTTCCACTAGACCAGGCTCCTCAGAGCTCCATCCAACCTGTCCCTGAACACTTCCAGGGCTGGGGCATCCAAAACCTTTCTGGGCAATGATGGCCATGCAGTCAAAACTCTCAGCAGACTTAGAGACATTCAGCTCCTGGAGGATGCTGAGCAGACCTTTATTTCCTCGTTGCCCAGACAATACTGCCTTGGATATCAAAAGCACATGAAGATACCTCAGTACTGGTGACTTCATAACGAGGTCAGTTCCAACATTCATTATGTCCTTTGCCAAATGGACTAGGTGAAAGGACATAAAAGAAACAGGTCTTCATTTTATTTAAACCTTTTATTATTCATCCCCTAAATTTTGATAAATTCATTTGGATGGCAGAGATATTGTAGGGGTCACAAGTAGTTGTCTTCCTGTGTACCCACCAAACTGAACTGGTCAAAGTAAAAAAAGTGCATAGCAAAGTCATAGAAACGTAAGGAACTCTCAGACTAAGGTCCAGCTGTGAGGCTGAATGTCCAGATATGAAGAGAATCCAGAGACTAGCAAGTTCTGCACTACTAAGGATTGCAGCCAAAAATGTAACTCTTATTTTTTAGGTGACCAAGCATGTTTTAGTTCTTAATAAAAAAAATGGCAATAAGCAGTTATTAATAAATTATTTATTGCAGATTGTTTGGCACCTAATGCCAAAAAGTCTGGTCTTCATAACACACTGGCATAAAGGAGTTCTGGTATAAATCACCATGGAATTAGATACATTCTTCCTGAAGAAAGACTTTAGAGAATAGTCTACTAGTCAGAAGAGGCCTCTAAATGTCCTGTTGTTGATTCAGTTGTGCATATGAGAGCATTGCAAAGACTTGTACCTCAAGGTGCTCAGTTGGATTAATTGCAGAGGACAGAGATGTAGAGGACCCCAGATCTCCCCAATACCTCAGGGATATTCATGGTAAAGAACACACAGGGCAGCGAAAATGTCAAAGGCTCAAACTGGTAGATTGAATTTAAAATTACAGAGAAATACTAGTGCTCACAATTTATCAGTTTATTCCTTAAAAAAAATAATATTTTTCCTGAAAATATTTTCAGTGACAGTTTCAGGCAAAATGTTACTACCAGCTCCAGAGGAGGTAAATAAAGGAGATAAATATCACAAGCAGTATATAAGCAAAGAACAGTTTTACCTTTGGTGGTCAGAAAAACCCAAGGACATCCTCATTTGAGTTTCACAAGAATGCTTATTGTCCAGTTAAAATGCAACCTCCATACAGGAAACTGAACAAAACCCATTACCTGTTGTGTGGTTGCTGGTTGTTGGGATTTTTTTTCCTATTTTTAGGCCACATATTAATATTTAAGTCATTAGACAGGCAAGCATTATCCATTCCTCCTCAGAGCTTCCTTTAGGTCGTTGTAAGCAGGGAGGAATTGCCAAACAGTGACTTTGTAACCAAGCAAAACCAAAAATATGAAGATTCTTGTTCCCACACTGTAAAGCTGGATGTTACACACAATAGCTTGTGCATTGTGAGGAGGAGTTTCCTGATCAAAATACAGGAAATCAAATATGTTATAAAATACACTGCAAGATGAAGAGTCCCACGCAATTTCTTCAGCAGCAACACAGATACATGTCTCCACTTCCCCATCCCACTGTCCCACACTTCTTTGTTGTACCAGTCTGAGGGACACTGAGACCAACAGATAAAATGAAGCCACGTTATTTTAAGCATAAATAAAACATGTTTTCAGTGCCTCCACAAAACCCCACACTGTTGGGTGACTGAACACTGTCCTCAGTCCCTGCTAAGGGACAGGACAAGGAGGAATGGCTTCAAACTTGAACAGAATATATTTCAGTCAGATATTAGGAAGAAATTCTTTACTTGGAGGGTGGTGAGGCCCTGTACAGGTTGCCCAGAGAAGCTGTGGATGCCCCATCCCTTGAAATGTTCAAGGCCAGGTTGGATGTCGCCCTGAGCAACCTGGTCCAGTGGAAGGTGTTTCTGCTCTGGCAAGGGGGTGGAATGAGATGAACTTGAAGGTCCCTTCCAACCCAAACCATTCCATGATTCTAACAGGATGGCAGAAGGAAAATGATTTTTTGGGTGCTAAGACCACTCATCTGTTCCAGTGAGGCACTCTGAGCTATAAATGGCAAAAATCATGCTGAGAAGCAACAGGTACACCTGGCCATACAGTGTTCCTGGTTTTCCTCAAAACAAAGTAAACCATCTGCAGCTGGCTCTAAATATTCTCATCAAGGAGTAGCCTCATAGTCTGATCATCCTCACCAGGCTCTTCCAATCCCCTCAAGAAAAAGAGGGATCAGTTTTATCTCCTGAGCTCTCCTAGAGTCTGCATAATCTGTTCTCACCTGAGAGGAACATTTGCTGTGTGGACCCTGCAGCAGCAGAGCCTTGGGGGTGGGGGGCTCTGCCTGGGTGGGGGCAATTGCAGGGACTTGGCTTCTCCCTCTTTGTGTAAGTAGCTGTCTCTCAATTTCAGGCTTGGGGAGAAATCCTACAGGCAGCTTCATCTCTTCCCAGCTGAATTAGCCTCTCTAAAATTATGTGAAGCATGAACATAAAAACTACGAAGAACAGAGCATGATGTGGAGACCAAAATCTACACTTAAAACTGGAGAATCAGACTGAGGCAGACATTGTAAAGGCCACCAAAATAATTACAGGAGGTCCCCCACCACAAGTGTGTAGGAAAGCACTGCCTGGTAGTGATATGGAGCTGAGAGTAATGATAAATGAGATATTGCCTCCAAAAATAACAAGCTATTTTTCTTAGAGAACCTTGGTAGAAGTGGCATGTGAATTGGGCACTTGGTAATACAGACTTACAACAAACCCAAGAAATCCATTAAGTCACAGAAGGGCTGGCAAAGAGCAGAAGCTGAAGTCATTTTGCAAAGGGAGTGGAATGGACATCATTTGGCTCCCTGAGTGTGGCCCCAGAAATACATAAGGCTTTACAGTAAATTTTAAGGAAAAGAATAATTAGGGAATAAATGAGAAACTGCAGTACAATTCCTGTTTTACCGTAATTAGGCTGAGTCTGGCTCATTAGAGTTAGGCTAGGCAGTACCTCTTTTTGAGTAAACATCTGGTTTGTGGTTGTTTTTTTCTCCCTTTTTGAAGAGAAGAACAGTGCAGAAAAACTTTATTCAGTAAAGTAGGGAGAGCATGGAAAATTGCCAGCTAATGTGATACAGGTATTGTGAAGGGAAGATCAGGAAACAGCAAGCTGTGAATTAAAGAACTGAAGGAATTTGGTACATTTAACTCAGCAAAACAGAGCAATCAGATCTCCTCTCTATCTATAAATATATTGGGAGGAAAATAATCAGGAAGAAAGAAGACTGAGGTACAAGAAAGTACAACATTGGCACAAGAACAAACTCGTATAAACTGTCTATGAATAAATCCAGTGTAGACGTAAAAACTGCAGCTGGCAAAGGAGCAAGACTGTGTAAAAAAATAAAAAATCAAAAGAGCTCCTACCAGAAGCAGGAATGAAAAAGCCAGTTTGTTTTTAGGGGAAGCTCAGTAAATTTCCAAATGATTTATAAGCCATGGATCCATTTTATTTGCAGGATAGTGTTATTTATGCAGGCAGTGCATACTACTCCAAGTCCCTTCTCTCTTGCAAGATAAACTACATGGGTCAGCCTCGTAGCAATGAATTTGCCATCCCCACCTTCACTGGCTGTTTGTGAATTTCTAATCTTTAAAATGAAACAGGTGGAGTGGCTTCTTTGTTTTCCTGTGGCTGGACACATGTTAAGCCCTGCTGGCCTGGCTCCCCTTGCTCTCTGGCTTTGGAGCCTCCCCCAGGAGCTTGGCTGCAGTGACAGATGTGCTGGGGACACTGCCTGCCCTTGCCTGTCCCTGCACTGGGCAGAGCTCCTGTCAGCTCTCAGTCTCTTGACACTGAGGTGCCCAGACCTCCTCTCCTAGTGTTAGGATAATAAAATGTTCTTGCTGCAGATAACTCATCACGTCATCTCTAGTGATCTAATCATAGCACAGGGCAGTGCCTAATTCTAGAGGATTTACATCAAAACCAACAGAGAGCAGGGTGGTACCAGCCCTGTTGCTGATGCTTTGGACTCCATCCTTCCTTTCCTTCCTCCTCTCAGATTAATACCAGAATATCTCAGCTTTCATCTAGTGGTGCAAGTTCCTGCCTCCTTGTCTTCCCCTGCAACTGGCTTGTAATGACACTGTAAAACCCAGGTTAAGAAGGGTTGACTGGTCTGAGAGAAGCAATTTTTAAGATAATATTGGTGCATCACGCCACTAAACCAGATCACTCCCACCAGCAGCACTGACAGACCAGGCTGCTCCTCCCTGATCATTCCTGCAGCATGGAAATCAAAACCTTTGGCTCCGTAACAGTGTCACAGGAGCCAGACAAGTTCAAATTCCACCTGCTTTGAATTATACCTGAACAGCTCCAAGGCTTAAAATTTCACCCCAGATTAGTCTGCATGTAAATAAACAACCCTTAAGCTAATACATACAGCAAACAAACGAGCTGTGTGCTGAGCCTGATGAGTCAGCCTGGAGTTCCAGCTGCTCCTCAGACCAGTGTTGGAGTTGTCCTTCAGGAGCCCCTGGATGTTACCAAATCTTCCCCATTGCATTACTGCTTCCAGGGAGCCAAGTGCTGCAGCACACTCTTGGGAGTCAGTGAGAAAAAGCCTTATAGGCAAGAAAAAAAGATGGATTTCTTCATGAAAACAGCAATAGAGGAGAGCTCAAATCTCATTGCAAGGCTTAATTTCTTGGGCTTTGAAGTCAAGGTCTTCGGATGTAAAAAACCTCATTCTCTCTCTAGCAACATTAAGAGACCTTTCTGTTCTTTCTGATCCCCAGCAGAGGATTGACATGTGTGTTATCATCTGAGGGCTTCCTGATAGATATTCCAGAAGTTTATACAGGACAGAGTAAACATCTGTGACCATCCAGGATGATTCCCAGAAAAAAAACAGTGATCTATAATCTGCCAAACACACTATTACTTTCCATACAAACACTGGGGACCAAAGCTTAAAAATAAAGCATTCTATCTGGTTAGTTTCCTGCTGAAAAAGTAAAAACTGAAAAGCAATACCCATTGTGGAGGTATAGGGAGAAAACCAGGGAAAAGAAGGCAAGCAGACCATTGTTTAGTTCTCCCCTCCCTCTAATGAAACAAATCAGAGGTGTAGCTATAAAAATTCTGCAAGTTTGCATAAAACAGTGGAGAATTTTCCTTGTTTGTGGTGACAATGCTTTAGGTTACATATCTAACAGAGTCAATAATTGGTGGATCTCTAAAGTGCATGAGTCACACACAAGTGCACTGTATAAATCCAATCCTATTTTGTATATAGATATTTTGGTGGGTCCTTTGGCTATTCAAACAGAAGATCATGAGAAAAGGTGGTAATTTTACACCTAAAATTGAAAACAGACAGATAAATCAGACTGTGGAGCATATCAGAAAAATTACCAGATTGCTATATAAGCAAGCCCAATGTGCAATACCATGTGCATGAGAAAGCCCTACAATATGACCACAAAATATTTCAGACACATCTAAAAAATCCAGACATTTCTCAATTAAATATTATTTCAAGAAGCTTTTCTGACCTAGCTCTACCTCAAGCTTTTGGCAGGCTCTGGAATAGCCCAGAAAATAAAAGGGAGTGAGTGTGGGACACAGGAGCTAGCAGCAGGCAGGAGGTGGCTGTTCACAGAAGTCATCACCACAATTAGCATTTTCTTCTCACCTTTATGGAAGTAGAAAGAACACCTCAGATAGCCCAGGGAATCTTTCACTCACTTTGGAGGCTATTAGAGGTGGGAGAGGAAGGCTTTTCTCAACCCTCAGTCTTGCAGACACAGTGACAGATCTGTCTGGCAGCTCTCTCTGTGATGCCCAGAGCTGCTGTGCCAGGGCAGGTCAGTCAAACACAGCTGCAGTATTTGATCCAGACTCCACAGCCATTTATCACCTCAAATTTCTACAATTCTCATCCCAGTTTTATTCTCAGGCTCTTTAACTTTTGATGAGGGTAGATCTAAAATTAATAGTGAGGAGAGTGAGCCATACCCTCCTTGCAGTGCAGTAACTAATGAACTGTGTCCCAGTAAAAGACACAGTGGGTCAATGAAAGCAAACTTTTCACTACCAGGAGTCTGCATAATGCAGATAAGGTGAAATTATTCAATTGTAAATGTATGGCAACCTTTTTTATTTTTTCGTATTTTATTATGATACAAAATCCTGTTTAAAAACCAGACACTGCCCACTTCTGCAGGCCTGAGATGTGCTTGGTGTGATTCCTTCTCATCCAAGCAAACAGTACACATGGGTTCTCAATATCCTCAGAAGGTGCTCAGCATATCCCTGGATCAAACACGGATACTTATGTCCAGAGTCCAGAATTTAGGGCTGGAAGTTCTCAAGAACATAGTGCTCTGGGTATAATGTGGAAAAAATATATCCAACTTCTGGCAGAAGAGCTCTAGAGTCCACAAAAGGATTTCAGTGTATCACTGAAGGAGAGCCTACACTTGGCACTCAGTGCTTTTCAGGCAAGGATTTCATCTGGATCCAGGTAAGCCAAAACCTTGACCATTTTTCTATGCCCAGCTTCTTGTAGTTTCATCAGATCATCTCTCCTCTGCAGAAACCTGCATTCCCACAAGCCATAAAATCTCCAGCCTGTGAAACCCTGCAGCTCTCTGACAATTACACCAACCAGCTCTCTTTATATCTCCTTTTATGCTCACCTCAGGGGCTCTTGCCCTTTTATGCTCATCAAGGTAGCAATGCTATCTTTTATTTAGTCCTATATTCATACTTTTAAAGCAATCTGCCCTTTACTTCCCTTTCCTTCATCATAGCAAGGTAGAGGTGAAGAGGACTGGGCAGTAGAATGCTGAACAAAGAGTAAAATTATATAAATGTGCTTTATTGTTGGAAAAGAAAGGAAGTGAAAGGAAAGGGCAGAAAAATTAGGACCCCCAATAAGGATATAAGCACTTATATTCTTGTCTCAAAAGCAACAGGAAACCTTGAAAACATAGTTTAATTTAGTCTCACAGTCAAGTAGTAACCTTTTCCAATCTGTTCTTATATTATATGAAGAGCTAAAGATGAGTGATTTTGTGCTTTTCTAACTGAAGCACCTGGAAAAACTTACACTCTGATTATCTGAGAGAGCGAGAGAGAAAATTAACCCTCATTTGTTCTGGGTGCAATCAAGAAACTAGAAAAATTATTTAATAGATATAACTTGAGCTGAATATTCCTGGAGATCAATTCAAACCTTTATATTACATCCTTTTATTTTGTATTTTTCTTCTTTTTTAGTAGAATAAGGCAAACATCATATCTCATGAGATTTCTAAAGTGCTTCTGTAATGCTTGTAGAGTGAAATGGGTAGATAGGTTTGGAGATATGGTTATTTACACTACATTTTGTTTTGTATCTCGCTCCTGGAAACAGGAGAAAAATGAAAATGATAGGCATGAAATGGCTTCTCAGAAGTTGTTGCTTTAAAAATGGTACCTTTTTTATTTTTTTTCCACATCTCAGAACTTCTCAGAAGGTTGAAAGCCAAAGGGACCTTTAAACAAAGGTGCAAACTACTGGGGACACAATGTTTAATCCAGCAGACCAAGGAGACACTTTCACTTGATTCACAGCCTGATAATTGCCCAATCCCAAATGAATACAAAAGTTGAGTATCTTCTGGCCATTGACCCTGAATTAGGTTCCAAAAGAAGGAACTTCAGGGAAATGAGCGAAGGGGAGATGCAGTGTGACCTGACACACAGTGGATCACAATCCCAGGACAAGTCACTTTACTTAGTCCACACAGCAGATCCCTAAATTCTCCTGTCACTGAACTGGTCAGCTCAAATACCAGGAAGTCTCATGCAGGCTGAACACTTCTGTGGTGGAACAAAGCCATGCAGATCACTCAAGCTGTGTGGTCTCAGACCTGTTTTGTCTCAGTGCCATGCCTGTACCTCTCACAATTGCAGGATGGTTTCCAGGTCCATGATCCCAGAGCCATTGCTCTGCTACTGACCTGCCATCACTGGACTCAATTCCAGCCTTCAGAACAAGAGAGGAGCTGCATCACCCTGCTGCAATTGGAGGATGCCTCCACTAAGGCTGCAGCCCAAGGGCAATTCACACTCACTGCCAGCTCTGTCCCAGAGCAATTTGGGGTCACAGTCCCTCCTTCAGAGCACTGACCCAACACCTGGCCTGTGCTCTGCTCAGGTGCATCAGCAGGTGCAAGGTGGGAGCATCTGGCAGTAGCACACAGCACATTCCCTGGGGAATGATGAGCTGCCTCAAACTGAGCCCAGGGGTACTGATCAGCACCACAGCAAAGAGAAATTCAACATTCAGCATTTCTATCTGGATCTAGCTCAATTCTTAAGGTCAGAAAACAGAATCTCTTTTTCAGAAGTACAAAGACACTGCTTCAGTGGTTTCTGCTGAAGTGCAGCTTTAATTGTTCTGGGGTATTTTGAGAGGAGTATGTTTTTTCATTCAACTCACAGAATCATAAAATAGCTCAAGTGGTAAGGGAACCATCAATGAGTCCAAGAAATCATTGAGTCCAAGTCACTCATAGGACTAACTAAAACTAATCAACAGGACTGAGAGCATCATCCAGACACCTCTTGAACACCAACAGCCATTTCCTAAGATGTCTCAGGTGGGTTTCAGAGAGGAGTTTGATCCTATTCTCTCTTGGAACCTGATTCCTAGAACTCATTACAACTCAATGTTCTCCCATGAAAGAGAAAGGGATTGCAATGGTCCATTTCTTCTCAAAATGGGGTTCTTAATTCAGACAGACAGATTTATTTATGAGGGTAACCCCTGTGAGATGTAAACAGAGATTGATGTGTCTGTGTAATACATGTAGCAAATAAAGAAACTGAAAAACAAACAAAGTGCTTTTCCTATTCTGAAAGGCTAAAGACCACAGTACAGAATCAGAAAAAAACACTCAAAGAACAGCCAGGAAATGTGGATACTTTTCAGTGTTGGAATAGAATGAGGAGCAAAAACTACATGTTTGTACAAAACATCTTTTTTTTGATGTTTCACACAGCCTGTGCAACTCCATAAGAAAGTGATGTGCCACAAAACTATAACACCTCTGCTCCTGTTATAATTACTTTCTAGGACTGTAGGACTGGAAGTAGAATTAATAGAAAAGGACAAATTAGAGCTTCAGTGTCAGGCAGGAAAGGACCATTTGAGCTTGCCCTCTCAAATGATAAAATAGGATGTAGAGCACGGAGAACAACTGCATAGAAACCAGGACTTAGGTAAGTAATTATTGGAGCCTGTATATCTAAGAAATCAAATTCTTGTCCTTGAAGAACAGCTTGAAAAACAGTGTCAATTGATGGACAAACCAGCTGTTAAAAGGAAAATTTAATGGGATGCAAGAAATTAAGGAATTGGAAGAACAGTTTAAACTTAGGAGTAACATCAAAGACTTCTGGAATGCTTACAGAATACGAGGTAGAATTTTTGCAAGCAGAAATAAAATAGAGGACTTATAGATACAGTATTTTTTATTAGGAAAGGAACAAAACCATCAAGAATTTACAGCCTCTGACAAAGAAATAGAGAAACTGGTAGCACAGATGCAAGAACTGGAGAATAGAAGTAATGAGGTCTTAGAGACTGTGAGCTGGTTGGAACAACAACTACAAAGAAATAAGAAAGTGGTAAGAGAATTAAACGAGAACGAAGAAAGATTACAACAGCAGCAGTACAATAACCAGATTCAGATGTCTGCTTTACAGTTTAAATTGGGTGATACAAGACATGGCTATCTACAGAAGGCATTTCTGATCAAGTGCTAAAGGAACCATTGGAGGCAGAACAGGAAGCACTAGTGACAAAAGAGAGATTGCAGCCTTTATTAGAACAGATAGAACAATATAGGGATAATTCAATCAGTATAAATTAGGAGATATTACAGCTGAAGTGACAGAGATGCAGGGGAAGCACAGGACTTCCACCATCACTCAGCTTTGGTCAGAGAATGCACACCTGGAGAGGGACCTGAGTGTTGTGGGTTAACCTTGGCCAGCTGCCAGCTGCCTCACTGCCCTGCCTCAAAAGAACAGTGAGAGAAAGGGAAACAAAAAATATTCTTGGCTCAAGATAAAGATAGAGAGAGCACTTACCACTTACCTTCACAGGGAAAAGAGACATAGTTTGGGGAAAATTATTTATTCATATTTAAAAGCAGAGTAGTCTGATGATAAACAAAAATAAACCATCTTCCCTGCATCAACTCCCTTTTTTTTTTTTTTTTTTTTTTTTTTTTTTTTTGAGGCTCAGCCAGCTACATTCTTTGATTCCTGACTCCTCTCCCTGCCTTTTTCCCAATCTCAACCTTACTCCTTCATTGCCAGCTCCTCCAGCTCCTTGCCCCAGGGACTGTCTGTGTCCATCCTGGTGCAGTCCCAGGCTCTCCCCACAGAGCCCCTCCCTGCTGTCCCCAGAGCCTGCACAGTGACCCTTCAGCTTTCCTTTTCCAACAGTTTCAAGAGACAGATGCATGATACAATGCCTGCATTATATTTTCTTTCCCAACCTTTCTCAGGAAATGGATCATCTCTTTGTCTACCTGTGGTTACTGCACTAGAGAGAGAGAGAGCAATGACAGCAACACACAGAGACCTCCTTAGAGAAAAGAAGGCATTTATTGAGAGTATGATTTGTACTTTTATAGTATCTTCTGAAGAGCCAAGACAAGACAGTAGCTCATTGGATAATTGAGAAAACGCCTCTGGGACAATACTTCAGAATGAGTCCCACGAACAAGGCACCAGGTGTTAATCTGTGTTATTAATTCCATTGTATTTTGACCAAATTATCATCCTGGGAGAAAATCTCCCTACCGAAGCTGACACGTTATCAGCTTGGGAACGAAGCTGAGAGAACAGGGGAAACTCCAGCCTGGGAATGATTTTCCAGGCTGTAATTTTCCTAGATGTCTAACAGTGTGTCCACATCTACCCACTCACTCCACAGAAACAAAACTCATTGCTAAATGTGGGATCTTACCAAAATTCACCTATGTTTCTCATTGAAGTGCTGGCAGCATTGAAGGGACACTTCCTCCTCTACCAAGAAGGATGAATACTCTCTTCTGAAAGCACACTCAGTGCTGGCACAAGCCTGGCAGCTCTAGAGATGAAAATCCCATTTTCTGCTGAACAGATTCAGCACTAACAGCTACACTGAAACCTCTTCACAATGTTTTTCGTCAATATGAGTCCTCAGTCCTTTACAGAAAATCTATATAGAAAGGTGAAAAGAGTTTTCATACCCAATTGTATCATCAATCTGTCCCCTCTGCTCAAGCTCTGATCTCATCTTTGAGCTAATCCTAAAAAATATTAATAATGTAAGAATTCACAAAACCTTGTGTTTAAGAAATTTTGTCCCAGAAGAAATTATTCACGGATGAAAAAAATAGAATAAGAGCAGTACTGAGCAACACAGCAGTAGAGACAAATGATGATGTGTCCACCCGAGCTGCCACTGAATTCTGGAAACACCAAGAGTTTGCAGCCACTTATCTTTGCAGCAGTAAAGCCTCCAAGCTGTTTGAAAATCTGCTCCTTGGTATGAGGGGGGCTTATTTCCAAAACAGCTAGAAGTGAAACCCACACTTATCTTCCACCAGGATCCACACAAATATATTCTTCATAGGGTCACAGAATAACAGAATGACCTAGAATGGAAATGACCTCAAAAGATAATCCAATTCAGCCTTTCATGGGAATGGAAGCCAGGACATCATCCAGCAGCCTTGTCTAGACCAGTCACATCTGGAAAACCTGCAGAGATGGGGGCTCTACAATGACCCAGCCCCTGAGGTTGTTCCAGTGAATGATTATTCTCACTGTAAAAACTTTCTTTCTTACAAGATATAAACCCTTTTACCAAGGGTGTAAATTGCTCTTTGTCTTCTCCATGTGGCTCCTCATGAAGAGACAGTGTGTCCTCTTTGCAGTTACCCTGGAATATTTACTGGGATACTGTGATGAGACTCCCCCAGAGCCTTCCCCTCTCCAGGGAGATGGAACCTTCAGTCAGGAGAGATGTCCTTCTGTCATTCCTCAGAGCTCAGGTCTTTGGTTGTGTCACCCCAGGGCTAGGACCCTGCACTTGTGTTTGTCAAGCTTCCCACAGCTGCTGTTGCCTGCTGTTCCAGCCTGTCCAGGTCCCTCCTGATGTGTCCACCTCACCACCAGCTTGGGCTCGAGTGTTCAGTCAATCTGGCCATCCAGGTCACTCATGGATTTGACATCTACCTTAGAGAATGAAAGTCTCACTGGTTCCCTTTAACAGTTTCTCTACTATCCTTAATTTTTGCAGGACTTTCAGTGCCTGAGCTCAGTGGATTTTGTACCTTGCTAGTTTGGCTAGCAGAGAATCTTGAATAATAAAGGATATTATCTGACACCAGGCTGATCTTGGGATTGGACCATCCTAACAGGCTTTACCATCAACTAAGTTCTGCAGAGTCCTGAAGTAGAGCAGCAGGTCAAGAATAATCCAGCTTTGCCTACAAGGAGGGAAGCATTAGGACCTGAGAACAGGGGGAAATTTTAATGTCTTTTTACTGGCAAGATGATAGGATAGAAATTGTTCAGCTCTGAGAAGATAAGGTCCAGGAGACCCCACTGAAGCCTTCCAGTACCTAAAAGGGGCTTATAAGAGAGTGAGGAATTTTATACATCAGCAGATAGTGACAGGATATGGGATTTTAAAC
Organism: Buphagus erythrorhynchus; assembly: GCA_013400855.1. Taxonomy (NCBI): domain Eukaryota; kingdom Metazoa; phylum Chordata; class Aves; order Passeriformes; family Sturnidae; genus Buphagus; species Buphagus erythrorhynchus. Next base: position 33,049 of record VZTT01020891.1, read on the forward strand.
TAAAGAGGAGAGGTTTAGATTAGGTATTAAGAAGAAATTCTTAACTCAAATGGTGATGAGGCCCTGGCACAGGTTTCCCAGAGAAGCTGTGGCTGCCCCATCCCTGGCAATGTCCAAGGCCAGGCTGGATGGGGCTTGGAGCAACCTGGGATAGTGGCAGGTGTCCCTACCCATGGCAGGGAAGTTGAAATGAGATAAGATTGAAGGTCCCAAACCCAAATTATTCTATGATTTGGCAGTCTTTCTTTATAAAGTTTTAGTGATTGAACTACCCAGGGCTGCTCCTCTCTGAGAACCTTCACACCCAGCCTTTCTTCAAGCTCTAGTGGGTCTATTGCATCAAATTAATTCTTTCCACTGCTTCAAAGAGTTTATCTTGTGAGGAGGACATGTGAGTCCTGGAAATATCTAAACCAAAGAGATTTAACGGGTCAACAAAAAAATTGCAAAATAAATTAAAAATCCACAGCTTTATCAGTATTTGTGGTTAGTTTTGGTTGCAGACACCACTCCAAAAAAATCACATCATAAACTGACTTCTCATTTGTTGCAAGACATCCTTATGAAGATTCATCATGCACAGCCAAACAGGAACAAGAGATTACTGAACAACAGTTCATTTTTCAACTGCATTTTATTTGTAATACCTTTTATTGGCAGATGTTATCCCCACAAATGAATTAATGTTCCACTGTAACAAAGTGGACGTGGATTGATGGGAGAAATTGATTTGTGTTTGTTAATGTACTTTTGCTGCAGCAAGCACATTAAGTAATTAAAGTGCTAAAAGAGATCTTCCCATCCAGACACACAATATACTGAACTCCATTAATGCAAGGACAAAAGATGACTGTTTTTTTCATTGCATCCTGAGTGCACCCTGTCTGCAGCATATACATCTTATAGCTTAATTGCATCCATAGAATTAAACTGTTCCAAAACCAGTTAATATAGCAAGGAAACTCTAGAGGATTACATGTCCAAAAAAAAAAAAGAGTAATTATTTTGAGTTGACAGCATAAGCCATCTTAAAAGGATCTGATCAAGAGATTGTGTACAGTTTTCCATTCTGAAAATTAGACTTTGCGATATTTTAAGCTGAATACAAAGATATCTGATAAATGAAAGTCAGAACAAACCTTTCCCATACACAGTTATATTTTCTACTATCACAGCATCTGAGCATTTGTAATTGTGTCCTAAAAGAACCATCATCTGAGATATTATTACTACCCTCATGTCTGTAGATAATAGTTGATGAGCTAAGAGGTCATTCAAGCCCACCTCAAGTAATTTCCCAAAGTCACTACTCATTCCAACAAAGAGCAATACTCAGAATCTGTATTTCAGCTTGGAACATAACATTAAAATGCACCTTACAAAAGGGCAATGGAGTTTATGAACAGTATTGCCAAAGGACAGGATTGCTTCAAATCCAGGACAGGGAAATAGAGCTAAACCACATCTCCTGGACATCAGGCAGTGCCTCCTCTCTGAAAATAATGTGCATCGAGGACATAACCGTGAGAGAAAACACTGGTGTGGGTTTTTGTCTTCATCTAATACTACTGAGGGCTACTCAGATGTTAGTGATGAGTATCATATAAAAATCTCACACAGGATGGGATTTTAAAAAAAAAAACAAGATTGTCACCTGGTGTGTTTATGTGCATGTTTATGTATGTGTTTGCAACTAAAGAGTTTGTAGTTGAGTCTTTGGAAATGTCTATGGTTTTTTTCCCCTCCTTCCCCTTTCTTTTAAAAACATATTTCCTGAAGCG
>VZTT01020893.1:0-14661 GCA_013400855.1 Buphagus erythrorhynchus
TTTTATGCCCCCTCAACTCCTAAATCATGAGTGTAACTTTAAAAACGATTGGAAGGCAAAGCTTTTCCTAGAAGTTATTTCCAGGAGCTGGACAGAAGGGCTCAGCCAAGGCTCAAAGGGCACAGCTGGGCTCTTTCCCAGCAGAGCTCCAGAGAACAGGGGCAGGACCAGGGGCAGCAGAGGAGCTGCTGTTAGAGCTCATTAAGCAACTCTCCCAGTGTGGAAAGTTGGGAAGGCTGCACAAAGCTCTGGGATGATCCCAGCCCTTGTCTGCAGACACTCAGTCACTGGAAGGCAGATTTTTGTCTATAAAGAGCCTAATTTGAGGTCCAGAGCCTGAGCTGGAGCATTCTGGTGGGTTTGGCAGTGCTGGGACAACTGTTGGGCTCAGGGAGGGCTTTCCCAAATTTAATGATTCCATGATAAAAACCTGCACCTAGAGGTGGAGCACAGGTGGTGAGGACTGAAGAGCCCAAGAGCTGGCTGGATATGGCACAGGGATTTATGGGCTGGTCACTCCACAGCACAGGGGCAGGAGGTGGTGGGAGACAGCCAAAATAACCACAGTGACAGAAAAAAAAGTCAAAGAAACTGCTCAGATGTGGGACCTTTGAGAAAATAAGATTGATAAGCAGCACACAGCACTGGAGAGCATCAGGAAAGGAATGGAGCACGTGATAAATTAGGTGGAATCCTGGGAAATGGGCCAGTTCAGGGCTGGGAGGATGTCCCCTTATTTAACAGGTTTTGGTCCTTCTGTCTCAGCTTTTTGTTTCAGGATTTTGAGGGGTTATTTTGAGCTATAAACACTTTGAATATTTTTTCACCGCAATGACAACATATTTTCCCATGATTACAAAACCAGTGAGGCTCCTTCCCAATCCCACACCTTAAAAAAAAATAAAAAAAGGCAGGCCCTGAATCATTTCTTGCAGAAGAGCCTGTTTTCCCAAACAGACCATTATTTCCCACCACAAGCAGCAGCTTTAATGCACAGCTGTGAGAAAGACAGAACTCAGCCTCACCACAAGGATGGGTCTTGCCAATGCTCCTGGGGCTTCCCAGGAGCATTATTTCCAAATAGTTCAGACCATTTGGATAAAAAAGACACCAAGGGCTGGAGGAGGCTTCATTCATCCCTTCTCCCTTGCTGACCACCACAGTGGACATAGACCCTGTGGTCCCCCTTCCCTCTGCTCTTGGGCTGCCCTGCTCCTCAGGAGTCTGGGATCCATGCATTTTATTTTTTTTCCCTGAATCCTAGCAATTTCTGCTTCCTGGGAGGCTGGAGGGCAGTAGGAATGTCTTTAAACCAGCCTACCCACCCTGTACCCAATGGGGCAACCCAACCCAACCCAACCCTGGCTTCACCTTTGAGGTCTCTTGTTGCAGCTGCTGATGGGATTTATTTGTTTGGGTAACTTGAGCATCTGGCATGGGCCAGGTATTTCCTCAGGCCAGTGTGAGGCCTCCAGGACAGCTCAAGGAGGGCACAAGAAGGGAGAGACCCCCCCAGGCTCAGTGCCAGGAGCAGCCACTGCCCCCCACCCCCCTGCTCCAATGTACTCTTGATTCCTCTGGCTCCAAGGAGCAGTAAGAAGAAGGTGACAAGAAATCCAACAAATCCTGGAGGGTTTTTTTTTTTTTGCTTCCCAGTCACCAGCTGGGGACTCACCTGTGGATAACAGCACCACCCATCCCAGAGGAGCAACCCAGTACATCACCCATGAGTGCAGAAACCATCTCCAGCTGAGGGGAGGGAGCTCTTGCCCTTTCCCTGGGCAGTGCCATCACCTCCAGGTCCCCAAGGGTGCTCCCACTCCAAAGGATAACACTGTGCTTTAATGTTTCAGAGACAATGCACTGGTGAGCAGTACAACAGGGGCTGTACATCCTTTACATATTTACACACGGGGTGTGGTTAAAGCTTGTGGATTTGAACAATGCCAACGCTCCAAAAAACACACCGAGACTTACAACAGCAAAAATGGGAACAAAATCCAAGGCCACGAGTAGAGAGAGGTATGTTTTAAGGACTACAGGTCACACAGAAATAAAAAACAGTGGTGGTGCAACGTGAACTTTATCCTGAATAGAGATAAGTGGTTAAAAAGCAACTTTTTTGGTGCCCCAGGAGCAAGACAGTGTTTTACAGAGACTTAATTTCCAAAATAAAGCAAGGAAAGAGAAATAAGTGTACTGGTGTGTGCCCCTTTGGTCCTCAAAATCTCCTTCCAGTCGAGCTAAAAAGAGAGGTTTACTGCCAGGCAAGAAAGATTTAAGGCTTTTCAGCTGGATATTTGTAAGATACTGAACTGAAAACTGGCAATTTCAGGAAAACAAATGCCATGGAGTTGGTGTGGTTCAGCAATGTGCAGCACAGCTTGTTTATACCAGTGACAAACCCTGGTACAGCACCTAATCCTACAGAACCCAGGACAGAGGATGCTACAAAAGATTTTTCCAATAATGCTGTGAAGGTCCTCAACGTAAAACTAGTGTAATTAAACACACGAGCTTGTTCTCCTTGAAAAAGTTCTTCAGGCCCAATCTGACCAGGCACGATTTTAATTTTGTTTCCACCAGGGGCTGGAGCAAGAGGGAGGAATGTTGGTGATTTGGAGCTGCCCCTGAGGTTCGTGCACAGGACATCTTGGATTGATATCCAGCAAAGCAGAGGCAGCCCTGGGAACCTGTGGCCATCCACCCCCCTGGCTGAGATTTGTTTTGCAAGCTCGGGGTGAGGAGGGTGGTTTTCATTTGAGCCTCATCTTTTCCCAATTAAGAGTTACAAAACACCCATTAAAATGGTAACAAAGCAGAAGTTCAGCCAAGTCCAGCTGGACTGAAACTTTTTGTACCAATTCTGCCACTTACAGAGGTTGCCACATACACAGAAAAAAAAAAAAAAAAAAGTTGTTTGATTCATTCTGGTGGCCCTGGAAATGCTTTTCTCAGCTGCTTTTACGAAATGAGCTGCTGTCATTCCAGGTTTCTCTGCCCTGAAATAACCCAACCTGTCGGCAGGGAGGGGAGGTACTGTGTGCTGTGCTCAGGATTTCATGCTCACCTTTGGCCCAACATTGGAAATGGAAACCTTGGAATGCTTGCAAATCTTCATTTTTCACATTATCAGACTGATTTTAGCTTCTCAGTCTAACTCGTGGAAATCCAAGAAGAAAAGCTCAAAGAATAAATGTCATTAAAAACATCTTTGGATACCTCAGTACTCTGCAGAGAGACCCTGCAGGGCTTTTTCCTCTCCTCTGTTAAAGTTTCCTTAAAAACAGTAAGAAACTGACAGTTCAAGTGGTCAGATGTTCTGAGGCACAGAGAAAAAGGTGCAAAAACCCCTTTGTACTGAGACAGGGCTGTGCCCCAAATAATTCAGAAGTTAATTCCCTGCCTGTTAAGAGGATAGGAAAAATGGAGTTTACGCATTTCTCAAACAAACAAACAAACAAAAACCACAAAAAAGGAAGGTTAATACTAGCAAGAATATAAAACACACCAGAAGTAACAACTCAGAGGTATAACACACATATCCAGGTACTGAAACAGCCACTGCAGGACTTGCAATAAAACATAGTCCAATCATTTGGGATAATCCCAATCCTACAAAGATCCACATCCTTTCAGCTGTTCCCTGTGCTGCTCCACATTTATTCTAATAAACACAATATCCATTTCACTCCTAGGCCCCCCTTCTCTCCTGACAGTTGGATATTCTGCATTATGGATGGAAAAACATTCCCAAACTCCTGTTTGTGGCTTGTAACTCTGTGACATCAGCATCAGTGGAAATCCAGGAGGAGCCTCCCCCATCCCTACCTTTCCCATTTGCCACCAGCAGCCTTTCACTGCACAAAGACTATGACAACAATTCACGACAATTTAGTTTAGAATTGGGGTGTGGGAGCAAGGACAGACAGTAACACGGGACGGAACAACCCAGAGTGCATCCAGAGGGTAACACAGTTTCAGCTCCTGATGAGTGTCAGGAATTCTTCACGGGTCTTTGGGTCTTCCCGGAACACGCCCAGCATTGTGCTGGTCACTGTTTTGCTGTTCATTTTCTGAACCCCACGCATTACCATGCACATATGCCTAGGAGAAAGGAGAGGGGAGTCAGTGCATCAGCAACACTCCTGGGGAAGCAGAAATCCCACAGGGACAGACGTTTCTTGCAGTCACATCCAGTTCTGGGAAGGCAACAAAACCTCCACAACCAGAAACCAAACCTGCAGCACCTCAGCTGTGGAAGGGTCACATTGTCAGCCACTGAGTGCTGCCTTCTCTCCCCTGATCCCAGGAAAATCCACCTTCCCGAGGTGCATTCTGACCACAGGGACATGCCTGCTGCTAGTCCCAGGCTCTGCACTGCTCAAGGAGGCAGAAGGAGCACAAGGCATGGATCTGGTGCAGCTGGGAGAGCTCCTCACTGCCACATCTCCACACAGGATCAGCCAGCACCCACTTTAAATGGCTCCAGCACATCAGCATTATTATTTATTTAATTACTACTGGTAATATTTTGTTATTAATAGGGTTGTTATAATTATTTTTATTGTTATTACTAACCTCTCTGCCTGATAACCAAGCATAGCACGCAGCTACCTCAGCCAACACGCACCAGCCCTGCAGGACAGGGCTGGGATCCACCCATGGAACACCTGGAATCCCAGCCCTGGAACACCTGGAATCACAAAGAGCTGGGATCCCACCCCTGGAACACCTGGAATCCCAGCCCTGGAACACCTGGATCACACCCCTGGAACACCTGGGATCCCAGCCCTGGAATACCTTGATCCCAGCCCTGGAACACCTGGATCACACCCCTGGAATACCTGGATCCCACTCCTGGAACAACTGGAATCACACAGAGCTGGGATCCCACCCCTGGAACACCTGGGATCACACAGAGCTGGGATCCCACCCCTGGAACACCTGGGATCCCACCCCTGGAACACCTGGATCACACCCCTGGAACACCTGGGATCCCAGCCCTGGAATACNCAGCCCTGGAACACCTGGATCCCACCCCGGAACACCTGGAACACCTGGATCTCAGCCCTGGAACACCTGGATCTCAGTCCTGGAACATCTGGAACCCCTGGATCCCAGCCCTGGAACCCCTGGATCTCAGTCCTGGAACATCTGGAACCCCTGGATCCCAGCCCTGGAACACCTGGGTCACTCACGTAGCTTCCACGACGACGCCGACCCCGGCCGGCTGTAAGGCTTCTGTGATGGCGATTGCAATTTGTTTGGTAAGGCGTTCCTGGACTGAGGGAACAACAGGGAATTCAGACTCCAGGAATCCCAGGATGGTTTGGGTTGGAAGGGACATTAAAGCTCATCTCATTCCAAACCCCCCACCACGGGCAAGGACACCTTCCACTACACCAGGTTGCTGCAAGCCCCATCCATCCTATTTTCCATCTGTATCCTGCAACAGACCTTTCATTTTCTTGTTTATATTTGAAGCCATTTTGCATTCCACTTCTCCAACCACAAATTGTTCTAATAGCTCCTCCATTTCCTATTTTGCAGTAAGATTTTCTTGCCTCTCTGGTTTTTTTTTCAGTTTTTAATGTGTTTGTTCCCAGCGTTACTGCTGCACCATTTATTCCACACGCCCAATTTCTCTTCTTAAGGGCAGGAAACGGAGATAAAAAATGAGCTTTGTCCTGCAGAACTTTACTTCCTGCAGCTGTAGCACCCTGCATTCACCAGGCTGGTGGTCACTGAAACTTCTCTTGCCAAGGCTGGGCTAAATTTAACCACAAAGGCAGCAGGTTCAGCCCAGCCCAAGGCTTTGGACCCTGCAGCTTCCTCTCCTTCTCAGGGGTAGGATGCAGCTCTTGCTCCATTGCCTTGGACAAGAATTCCTGAAGGCATCTCTCCAAATCTCTGCAGGAAAGTTCATCCCCAGCAGCATCCAACTGGTTTAGTTGTTCCTGGCAGCTCTACCTGGTAGCACATTTATCCTTGGAATCAGCTCCAGCCTCCATTTACTTTCCTAGGCAGAAGTTACCCTTCATGCAGGGAATGCAGGGGCTAAATACAATAATATAATCTCTTCAAGAAGTGTTTTTCTCCCCTCTTAAACTCCACATCTACAGTTCTCCCCCACTTATCAGCCCCCCACACTGACTGGAGAGGAGTGCACACAACAAACACCAAATTTCATGCTTACCTTGTAATCTCCTGCTGTATATTTCCACGATCCTAAAAGAGAAACAAAAAAGGCAATATTAGAGTTATTTCCAGCTAGCCACTGATTGATCCTCACAATTAATTTGATGCTATCAAAAGGGACACCTGTACTTATCTGTGTCCTTCCTGGAAAGCCATGGCCATGCTGCTGCCCAGGTATTCCTCACAGACTTCTCTTGGCACATCACTGTGTTGAGTTCCCCCCATCTACAGCACCAGGGACTGTTTTAGGATAAACCAGGCACTTCTCCTCTGGTCTCCTGTTGGTTTGGAATCCCTTATATCCCCACCCACCTGCATCTCATGGTTGTGTGGGAATTCATGTCCAAAGACGCCCTGAACCCTAATTCCTGAATATTTCCCTGTGCTTCAGACTAGACCAAATGCTGCCTTAAGGTCAGTTCAGATAATGGATTCCCAGAATACTGAAATTGAGCAAGAAATGTTTTGGATTCTTGCATTTAACCACAAATTTAGCTGAGAACAATGAGACAGAATTGGTCTTATTTACAACAGAATCACTCCACCCACATTTCACCCCATTCTTCACATTTCAGTGCAGGGATCACCTTAATGGTCCCCTCCAATATGACTTCAAATTTAAGCCATTGGTGGGCAATGGAAGTGACACTTAATGGCAGTTCCAGAATCCACACATTTAAGAAAATCCATATAATTGCTCTGTAACTCCAGGGGTTGTTCATGCCAACCTCAAATGCTTAATTACACTTCAAGTGGCTACAAAAAGGAGTTAGTATAGCAGGCTTTGATACCTGTCTGGTCACACCAGACAAAAGCCAGACACTGGCTGGCAGCCTGAAGCATCACTTACAAGAATCATCCCTGACAATGAGACTCTCCTGCTGTTTTGGAGAGAGAATTAAATGCACAAACTCCCCTCCAGCAGTGAAATGGTTGTGTTACAGCATAAAACAAAGCAACACAATATTTATATTAACTACATGGGTAGGAAACATGCTCAGATATTGCATAGAAGTCCTAACAAGGTGTTTATGTAAAAACAGTTATTTGAAAGAGCATTTTCAAGCCTGAGATTAAAACCCAGAGAAAGATGTTTGTTTACTGAATACAGGTCATCCACAACTACAGAAACTCACCACATTAGACTAATCCTATTATGAAAGATTAGGCCTAGAGCACCAAGAGCCTCACAAATCTTTGCTTGAACACTGGTTGCATTATATAGGGCACAAAAGGGAGGCACGACTTCCACCCCCCACAACCTCTTCATGGCAAGCACTCAAAAGTGAGAACATTTTGTTATACAAGAATCTAATCTTTTCATTATTGCAGTATATGGGAGTTTTACCCTCACTCTAAAAAGAGGCAAGATTTAACCTTTGAGCACAGTGCGGGATGCCTTGCACATATTGATGTGCAGGTTTCCATTCCGATAATAAATGACAGGAAAATTGTACATTTCTAGCACCATGCTGCCACTGGCATTTGAAAAAATAATCACTGAAAAGCATTTTGAGCTCCTTTTTACAACTGCAATCAAGAGATAAATAGAGACCAGAGCAAGAACAGACCAGTGGATGCACATTTCAAATGTGATCCTTAATCCTGCATTGGAGCCCTGCAGAAATGAAACCACCTTAAGGACAGTCTCTTTAGGAAGGATGGGTTCTCTTCAGAAATCCAACTCCAAAAACCAACAACAACAAAAAACCCCCCCAACCCTGCCCTGCACCACTTAAAGACCCACTCAAAACTCAACACAAGCCACAGGCAGGAGCAGCTAACAGGAGATGAAGCCTTTAGCCCAGCACCTGCAGTTCTGACAGCTCAGAACCCCAGCCCACAGTTCCAGCAGCCCTGTACAGCCACAAAAAAAAACATACAGGAGAAAATTTACTCATTGAACAACCTCTTTCCAGCCTTTTAATCAGAGCAAAGCCCACTCCTAAAAGCACTGCTGGGGACAGGGAGATGCCTCCCTGCAATATGAGGTCACACAGCAGAGATGTGACCTCCAAGGATCTTTCCATTTCCAAACCCCTCCCTGTTGTTCAAGCAGAGCACAGAGCAGTTCTGGCTCACTTTAGGACATTTTGCTGTCATATCCTACACATTTCTTACCTTCTAAGAAAACCCAGCAGGCAGGCAGATTTGCAGGGCTAATTTCTCATTAGTGTTACTGAAACTGCAGCAGGATTAACAGACCCATCAGGGAAAACAGAACCTGTGTGGTCTTTCTGAACTTCAGCCAAATTTTTAGATTTGGTTCTCAAAAAGGGACCCTTCCAATCTGATCCCAAATAATCTGCTTATTGAAGGGATCTACCATCCTCTTCCTCATCAGCATGATAAAGTGTCACTTAATAATAATAGTCAGTGCAACAACTGACCCAAGGGCACTTGCTGAGGAAAAAAGTTATTTTACATAATAAATGGATTTCGCAGGTGTGTCACAATTGCTTTGTTTCTTAGGCTGAGCTTTCTCTATAAAATCTACCCCACAGTGATCTCAGCACATATTCAGTGAAAGAAAGAAATGCCAAATTTTTCCGAAAAGTCAGCTAAGAGATTAAAGCTTTAGATTCAATTTATATCCATAAAATGTGCTCATTTACAATTTGTAAGTTTTCAGATTTTTATTCTTATTAGTCAATTTACACCCAAGTGGTAAAGAGCTGGAAATTCTCACTGGTTTTTGTGACCTGCCTTAGAACATAACCAAATTCTCTTGTTCTGTACCTCAGAGCTCCTTGCACATCCCAGTGCTCTGGGGGAACCTACAAAAGCATAAGGGCTCTGCTGCAGTCACTGGTGAGAATTAACACACAGCTCCAAGACTTCTCTGTCCTCTCCACCAAAAAAAAAAAACAGTGCTAAGGATTGGTCTAAATCCAAATACAGGACACAAAGTGGGCTGAGCTTTAGAGGGAGAGGAGATTAAAAAGATTAGCACAGCTAGCACAGCCTGGAATCCTTTTTACAAATTAGCATCACTTTCATTAGAACACTTACCTAGCAAGCTTGCTGAGGCCAAGCACTTGTTTGTTGGGGAGATAACCAATGTGTACCTAGACAGGGGAGAACAAATATTAACAGCAGCAGAACCACCCTTCCAAGGGCACATGAAACTCATGCACAGACAATGGGATGTGCTTTTGCCCCAGAATTAACTCTGGGACAGCCCAGAATGTGGGAGGAACATGGCACCATGCAAACCTGGGGGACTGTGGAGCTGTGAATGCCTCATGAGGTCCTGGTGAAGAATAGGTGAGTTTTTCTAAGAGAGAAGTCACAGCTCTCCAAGAGTCAAGGCTTATGTTCCAAGTCTCAGGAATGCTACAGAACACTGCTGCATTTTGGTACAAAGGCAGGCTGTTACTCAGCACAGCACTATCTGTCTAAAATAAACATGTTTTTCTTTCAAGACCTTAAATGGATTTAGGAAGGAAGAGGGATTGTGCTTTACTTCTAGTGAAAGTTCTGATGGCAAGAAGTACTTAGCCACCAAAAATCAGGCTGCACATCCTGATTTGATTTCTTTTCTTGTTTTAGTATCATAGACCACTGATGATTAACTCAGCTTCCATCCTGCTCAAATATGGATTTGCTGAGCATGTACTTGAACTAAATTGGAGGAAGTTTAACAGAAAAGTGCTCAGATATGAAAGGAAGGACATTTAACTCCTTGTTTTTAGAAAGCCATGGGGGCTACTGAATTCCAGTGGGTTTAGAGTTAAAACAGATTATAATCCAGAACTTGTGCCACTGTACCAGAGACTTGAAAAATCAGCCAAGATACAGCAGGGGAGTGTCAGTGGGGGATTCTGGCTTTGCCTGGAGGCCCCATCTCAGAATCCTGTGCTGCTGTACCTGCAGTAGAGGTACCACAGTACACCTGATTACCTGGCTAACTTGCTCATTCCTACCCCTTCTGTTAGGCAATCAACCCACTGACACCTGAAAAGACACGAAACATTTCAGACAAAATGAGACACACGACTTAGAAATAAGCTTTGAATCCTGTTCTCCATGTTTTTGCAGATTTCTTGATTTCCTTTAAGATAGAACTGCAAATGCAAGACCTACAGGTCAGTGTTTGCAGCCTGTTTGGTGCACCCAGCAGGGCAATGGTTACTCTGAATATTTAGAGCCATATCAAGTTATTTAGTAGGACTGAGTCTGCGTTTGTGAGGAGATTTCTCCAAACCACACAGGCTAAACTGCTGGATGTAAAAAATAAATGCACACACTGCCACAGGAGTAACAAGGAGAATATACACAGTACTCACAACAAAGAGCAACAGGCACAACAGAGAGCACAGAAAAAGCATTTATCCTGTTCTCCAGTGTAAAACACTGACAGCAAGAAAAGAAAGCAGACAAACCTGAATTGACTCAACTAAATAAACACCTGGTTTCTGTTCATGTGTTTTATTTTTAGGAGATAGTTTGCTTAGGACATATGTGGCACTGATTGAATTTTATAGGCAGCACAAGCCTGTGCTGCTCCTGGACCTGTGAGCCCTTTATGGTAACAGATGGACCAGGCTAAGCTCCATCCTTCTTGCTGATGAGGGAGTGAAGAGGCTGAGACATGCAGCTCACACTCAGAACCCTTCATCACCTCTACAGTGCTTAACTGGAGAAATTTTATTCTCTCAAAGTTGTTGGCATTACAATTCCAACACCCTCTGAAGCACCAGCCCTTTTCAAGGGACTCTTCAATTAAGCATAGCCAGTTTTGGTCACCCTCTGCCTGACCTGGCTCACATCATTAAGGCAGAGCTGCTAATGAGTTTGTTCCACTCACAGGGGGTTTCAGAGATGAATGTGCACTGGATAGCTCTGAGCCAGGAGCTAAATCCATGACAGAGCCAGTGTGCAGGGTGAGCTGGTTTAATATCGAGATGTCTGCCCTCAAGGCTTGCTGCTGCTTCATGGAGAAGAGCTTTGATATGAAATGTCAGAAACCATTAGATTACTTAGACTAGGAAAGGTTGAGGATTATATTTCAGGAGCTTAAATTCAGATAAAACCTCACATTAAGAAGACCTTCCTTATTTGTATTCTGAAGATTAAACTTCTAGAACTGTAGCCGTAAGCAGTGAGTGCTCACAGCCTTAAAAGCTTTGTAGCTACAGCTGCAAAGTCTTTTATGTGTACTTAAGGTCTTTTATTGTGCATTCCCACATTTGTTCTGTGAGGGAGAGTTACCTTTCCAACAAATGGAACGAGGTGATGCTCACACAATGAGAACATGTCTATGTCCTTCACAATTACCATCTCATCATGGTCTTCGTCAAAGATGGCGTCGTTCAGGACATCTGAAATTAAACATCTGCATTAAAAACAAACCCAAAAAGCACAGCAGGCTCTTCCAGCCAGTGCCTGAGAAAGCTTGTAGCAAGGGCAGGACTCTCTCAGGGCTATAGATTTTAGGGTTAGGGTCTGGGAGGGAAGTAAGGAGTAACATCACAAGCATGTTTTGGTTTGTGTACAGTCCCACATTTGCCACAGTGTCACACTGCCTACGTGCTGCACCAGCAGCCAGCCTGGAGTGTTTTATTTAATTAATAGCTTGAGCACAGGTTAGAACAGGTCTGGTCTTTGCAGAATTACTGACATCTTAAGAGCAATTAAGCCTAAAGCTGACAAAGAGAGCACATCTCACAAGTGGGCTTCCATTGATGCTTCCACAAGCAAAGCCAGCCTGAGGTCAGGGAAAGCCTAAGCCATCACAGAGGCTCCTCCAAACGCTTCAACACCAGCATTACTGTCTCCAAGAAAGCTTTGCATGCAAATTTCATCCTGTAGCACACCAGGCAGCAGCAGCTTAGGTACACACAGATGTCAGAGACACATCTGGGGAGAGATTTGCTGTCCTGATCTGAAACGGGCAGGCACATCCACACCCCAGCCTAATTCTGCACCTCAGAGTCAGCAGAAAAGTGAGGTGCAGAAACCCCCACAGAGACAGAAGGGAGAAGAGACAGCTCAGTAAGAAAAGGAAAGTATAATATGGCACTTGGCTAATCTCAGAGCTCAGCAGAATGAATCCTCAGCTCATTTTCCACTTTCAGCAGTCTGTTGACAAACCCCCAAACAATCCTGGCACAGATCACAGCACATGAGTCTCCACAAAGATTGCAGGCACCTGGACCGTGCCCAGAGAGCTTAAAATGAATGGTCCCAAGTCAAGAAATCAGGTCTTTTGAAGAATGAGAGAGAAAAGTTGTGTATGAGGGAGAAACTTGCAGGAGAGAACCAGCTGTACAGATGGGCTGATAACAAGGACAAGGAACTCTGGAAGCCACACTGGCTCCTTGGAGTTACCTCCAGGAAAGCAGAGTCCCACACACCACAGCCAGAGCAGGGCACTCAGGGACTGCCCTGCATGCACCACGGAGCACCTGCAGGGGTGGTGACAAAAATACAACAGTGGTGGTGGCACAAATCTAACAGGGGTGGTGACACAAATCTAACAGTGCTGGTGGTGGNTGACACAAATCTAACAGTGATGGTGGTGACACAAATCTAACAGTGGTGGTGGCACAAATCTAACAGTGTGGTGACACAAATCCAGCAGTGCTGGTGGCACAAATCTAACAGTGCTGGTGACACAAATCTAAGAGTGGTGGTGACACAAATCTAACAGTAGTGGTGACACAAATCTAACGGGGTGTTGGTACAAATCTATCAGTGGTGGTTGGTGGCACAAATCTAACAGTGGTGGTGACANCACCACGGAGCACCTGCAGGGGTGGTGACAAAAATACAACAGTGGTGGTGGCACAAATCTAACAGGGATGGTGGAACAAATCTAACAGTGCTGGTGGCACAAATCTAAGAGTGGTGGTGACACAAATCTAACAGTGATGGTGGTGACACAAATCTAACAGTGGTGGTGGCACAAATCTAACAGTGTGGTGACACAAATCCAGCAGTGCTGGTGGCACAAATCTAACAGTGCTGGTGACACAAATCCAGCAGTGGTGGTGGAACAAATCTAACCGTGGTGGTGGCACAAATCTAACAGGGATGGTGGCACAAATCTAACAGTGGTGGTGACACAAATCCAACAGGGATGGTGGCACGAATCTGACAGTGGTGGTGACACAAAACTAACAATGTTGGTGGAACAAATCTATCAGTGGTGGTTGGTGGCACAGATCTAACAGTGTCTGCTCTGCTTGCCTTGGTGCCTTCCCCTGACATGTCCAGCTAATGGCCACCATCTGCTGTCGATAAGGGATCATCATCACCACGGAGCATTTTAATTTCCTGCCTGCTATCAGCTCTGCACAGGTAACCCTGGAAACTGTGCAAGGCGCTCTGCCTGCGACGTGGGCTCTTTCCTGAGAAGGGCTGGCAACCTGCAAGGCAGCCAGGATGAATCCCAAGAGGGTTTGGATCGGGTCAGAGAGCAGGGGTAGGGGGCATGAAAAAGGCCAGGGAGCAGCTCTGTGAAGGCACATGATTGTGTTCTTCAGATTTCTGGGTCTGGTTTGCACTAAGCACTGCTGGAGAGGGTTTTGATTGCACAGGCAGCATCATGCAGTTGTGTAATTATGAATTCAGCCAGGCAAAGGGAGAATCCATAACAGAGGATCTCAAGAGGCTCACAGGAGAGGGAAGGGGAGGCAGAGCAGCTCCCTGGGTTCTGAGCTGCCTCCTGCAGCACTCTGCAGCCGTGCCATTTCCACAGCAGAAAGGCAAACAGTGGTTGCACAAAACCTGCTGCTGTGACCAGAGTTATTAAAATAAAACCCAAACAGACCCACGAAGCATCTCCAGAGTGACTGCTGCTGTTATTAGACCCCCAGCTCAGCTCACACCAGCCTTGCCAGGAGCATATCAGGGCCTGATGTCAGATATGGATTTACGTCAGCACACTCGCAAGGCAGATTGTTCAGAACAGCCAGAAATGGCCAAATTCTCATCAAGAGTTGTGGCAATGTGTGACACAGAGCAGGGCCAGGGTTACAACAGAAGGTATCTCACCCATGAAGCCTCATATCCACGTGCATATAGATGCATACACACACTAATTAACATACAAAATATGTGTTAGCAGATCCTTACAAACTTCCTCTCCCAGCTGTGTTATATCATGGAGACAGCTCAGCCAAAGGGAGGTTTAAATGACCTCAGAAGTACCACACAGGCAACTCCAGGAACAAAAGGCATCCTGCATCCTTCTCATGGCCAAAGCAGCCAAACAGGAGCACAAAGGGCATCCACCCTTCTTGCACATCCCCTCTTATGCCACAGCCCAGTCTCAGCAGTGTGGACAATGCCCCTGCACAACCAGGGGAGTTTTAGAGGTAAGAAAACAGATCTACACATCAAGAATGCAGCCACAGAGCTGTGAGTTGCTTCATGCTTCTTATTTATAGTGGTCTTGCCATTTTTGCACCTTTTATTTATCTGTTTTTATCAGCAAGTTGCAGCCAGGTCACA
>VZTT01020895.1:4015-6515 GCA_013400855.1 Buphagus erythrorhynchus
TACCTATGCACATGCAAGTCTCAGTTCTAGTTTTTCCTGCTTTATTATAGTAGATTGACAATCTGTCTTTCATGTGAAAGAAAAAGTGAGTGACAGATACATGATTAATGTAGCACCTTCTCAGAAAACAAACTAATCTGGAATTTAGCTAAGATCCGAAAACTTTTGTGGAAAGGTCAAAGTAACAGTCAGCTCCTTTTTTCTTTCAGTAAGTTCTAATATGTACAATATTTTATTCATAGTCCACATTGATATTAAATAGAAGTAAAATTGGTCTTTGTTTTGTTCAACATAGCACTGCTCTCTAGTCTTCCTCTAAAGATGAAGGCACATAATGTGTTTCTTGGGGTGTTTCTGTGCAGGTCCAGCAGAGCTTCTGGGACCCTTGTGCCTGGTTCCCTGGATCCCTTCTGACTGAGAATATTCTTGATTCTGTGAATCTGGAGATTAATGGTTCACATCTGTCTCTGGTGTTGTTTCACAGAAATGCACTTCCTGTTAAACTCGTACTCCTGATGATCTGGCTTCAGCATTAGGATCTCAGGCAAGCTATGCAATACATAGGAAATATGTAAATATACACACATACATATTTATATACTGTACCTATAAACTTAATTAATCTTTTTTCTATGCATTTGCCATTGTGTTCCTTTTTCATTCATGAAATATTATGGGCTCCCTCTGGTGGGACAAAGCAACACCTTTATATTTTAAAATCACTGCGGAGGGTTGGTTGCCCATTAAGCCTAAAGGAAAAGAAGTGCTGCATATCGAGGGTTGGGAGTTCGAATTTGGACTTCTAATTTTGATTTCTTTACAATTTGTGTTTCTGTCTCAGAAACACTATTTTCAGTGCTTTTTTCCTCATAATTTAAAACCAGTTTACTTACAAAATATTTTAATGAAAAGACAACCTGAACTAAAGCTGGAGTGTCTTGGATACATGATGACTGTAAACAAGAGAAGCAGGAAATTTCCCAACTGAATCACACATATATTCTTATGAAGATCAGTATGACTTAAAGAAATAGGGGTTTTTTTCAGAATATGGTGCATGAAATAGATTTCCACACTAGATCTAATTGCTCTGTGATTTGCTCTTGCTGTTTGTCTACCTATAATATGAATTGCTTGTTCAAAATGATGACTGTACCTTGGCTGTTAGTACTTTTTACATAGAAATACTTTTTCCATTATTTTCTACATTTCCTGTGGAATTATGGTGATGTCAAATTTCCTGTGGAAATAGGGTGTGAGGAGAATATTAAGCTTGCCTAATCCTTTCCTTTTAAATATGCAATTTCCTTAGCGTGGCTGTTTTTTGCAGTTGATGCAATTATTAATTGATTAATTAAAAACTTCCCCAAAATAGACCCAAAATTTTTAACAGATACAGATATAGGTACAGGAAAAACAAATCATGAGGCAGATTCTCTGGCTTAACAGAGATGAAATTTAAACAAGGGAAAACATCAGAACAGGCTGAGAAACTGAAATGAAATATATAAGCAATAAGTGATTACATTAAAGATGATTACATTACCCTGATTTTCAGGCACAGTAGTATTTTACTGAAGGTAGTCACTTATGTGATGTACTCATTTTATCAAAATGAGATTTTTTTTGCAGATTATATTTTTGTCTAATGTAGCTGTAAGCTTTGTTTCATCTCTCCCACAAACTGTGTACCTTTTTTAGTGCTGTTGTTTTGCTTTATTATTTCGTCTTCACACAAGTGCTTTCAGAAAACAAATAAAGACAAAAAATGAAAAAAAGAAGCCTCAACTTTCATTGTTAAGAAGATGTAATATATCTTTCTGCTTAGTTATGTCATTAGAGGCAAATTTCCTGTTAAAAGATTAAGGCCCTACAAATGGCATTGAAAAATGTCCTAGAACTGCAGTGCAAACAAAGCGCAGAAATAATTTCTGACAGTGACTAGAAGAACTTCAAACTGAGAAAAGAAGAGGATAGGGCAAAACTTTTAATTTGTTCACCTCTTTTACAAAGACCTGACTGCAAAGCGTCGCGAAGCTTAGTGTGTCGCTGTGATCAGGTGCACGGTTTTGTTGTTCCAAGTGTAAACTGATAAAGCTTTACAAGATGAATCGTAACTGACACTAAGCTGACCCCAAATGCATTTAGGAAGCTGATGAAGAAGACCAGAGCCTTCCACTGAACTGCTGTCTTTTAGGGAGACAAGAGTGTTTCAAATCCATATTCCAAACTGCCATTTCATTGCCAATAAGTGCTGCAGAAGAGCACTAACCTCTGCACGCATACAGAGATGGAGAAACTTTTAATGAAAGGGTCTGGCTGCAATACTTTTCTCTTGTTAATGGCTGTGAATGGCTACAGTCTGTGTCCTTACAGTTTCCCACATTTTTCTGAAGTTCTAATTGCAGAATGGAGAACATATATTTTGTTTTTAACTGTTTCAAATGAAGAAAATGCCTGGGATACGGGGAATATTGCAAAATTCCAAAAGAAGTTCTTG
>VZTT01020895.1:11515-16083 GCA_013400855.1 Buphagus erythrorhynchus
CAGATTTAGAGTATGTTTCATAAAGAAATAAACCAGTATAAATATAATATTTGTGTTAACAATATGAAAATTGACTGCAAACCTCTACCTCCTGCATTCACATATTCTTGGTATAAAAATGAAGCAACACATGCTTATATAAAAACAATATCTGCTGTTTTGACATTATTAAATAAAGAGCAGATAATAAAATTGTGTGTAAGGGGAATAGAACATCAATTATTCAGACTGCATAGCAGGGGTAGAGAGGTGCTCCTCCTTGATGTTTTCATATCTTTGCTTTGTCTTCCATTCACATGACTTGAGGTCTTCAGCTGTGAATCTGACTTTAAGGAATGTAGAGGAAGGGAAGAAAAACATCCAAGGTGCCAATTTTTAGAGCTAGTATTCTCTCTTTTTTGAGAATCAAAATTAAAAATTTTATGCCTACTTTGAATTTATGAAAATTGACATATCTCTTAAATTTTGAGAAAACTAGCTCAGGTGACATTAATTACTAGCTTTCCCAAAATATTTTTAACAAAAACTTGGAGCTTTTTCTTTGCAAACCAAACTGATATCTCTTCAATCAAACAAACTGATTCACATGAAGGAAAAAAAGAAAAGGGAGAGAAATGCAGTACTGATAAAAAGCCAGTTGCTTTGGTTTTGGCTGGGGTAGACTGAATTTTCTCCAAAGTACGTATTATGGAGCTGTGTTCTGGATTTATGCTTGAAAGAGCACTAATAACTCAGGCATGTTTTTGATATTGCTGAGCAGGCTTTACACAGTATAAAGGACTTTTCTGATTCTCACCCCACTCCACCAGCAAATGGGCTGGGGGTATGTGAATAGTTGGGAGGAGAAACAGCTGGGAGAGATGATACCAAATAACCAAAGGGATATCCAGATCATATGGCTTTATGCTCAGCTTAGGGGAAGAAGAAAGAAGGTGGAGATATTTGGAGTGGTGGAGTTTGTTTTGCTAAGTCACTGATACAGAGCTCCTCAAGATGTGATAGTATCAAGATTTGAATCTAACTTTGCAAATTGTTTGGTTGTTAATCAGTAGCTATAGCTAGACAGTTATGATTAAAAAGCTTCATGGTGAACATTGTATGCTTCGCTAATCTTTTGCTTTAAGGAAAGGGCAAGAAAATACAAAGACAAATGAGTTATCTGGGCCAAAGCCACCAGGAGTGGAGTTGGCAGAATGGAGCAGTATCTGGGGTTAAGGTAATTCTGACAGTGGGTGATTGTGACTATTGACTGATTGACTACCTACCCAAAATCACCCCACTTCAAATGGAGACAAAAATTGCACATGTGGACTAATTAGCATAAGAGGCAAGAAACAGAACTAGCAAATAGGGATTTGAGTACTAATTAATAAAAAAGTTCTGTAATTTGTATTCAATGAATGCTGATATATTTGTTTGTGAAAATATAGAAATGCCATAAAGCTTTGATGATCAGTGGGCCAGCCTTTTGTGGGCTCTAGCTTACTTCTCTATTTCATGCCAACTAGAACAAAAAATAGGAATTCCTCCGCTCTGTGTGTGAACTGGTGCTGTGTGCCAGGTAAGGAACTCACGTTCAGGACTGTGTAACTGCTGTATGTGATGGAGCCCTGCTTTCCTGAGGATGGCTGATGGCCTGTCTGTCCATTGGAAGCACTGACTAAATGTCATGTTTTGCTTTGCTTGTGCACACAGCTTTTGCTTTCACCTACTAAAGTGTATTTTTCTCAACCCACTGACTTCTCCACCATCCTGCTGAGTGGGGGGTGAGGGAGGGGCTGCCTGGGTCTTAGCTGCCAACTGAGGTTAAATCACAACAACAGTTAAGCAGTCATTATATGGCACTGTGCTGATGAGAACAAATGCATATTTGGCACAAAGGAGGAATATTTTAACCTTGTCCACAGACAACTATCTAAGAGAATACTTTGTGTACGAATATTAATTTCATTTACAAGACTCTTCCTTTAAGGAAATATCTTCCATCCCCAAAACCCAAAATGGTCATACATGCAGCACAAACATCCAAGGCAAAGAGTGTTGTCCAAGAGTATAAGGAGTGTGTGAATTTAAGAATTTACAAGCCAGACACCAATTCCACAGAAGGTAAGACTAGAAAGCAAGAAGGTAATTTTACTGGTATGAAACCATGAAAATAATTTGTTATGATTCAGATTTAATTTCTTCAGAAGGTTTTTCCACTTTCTACAGATTGTGAAATGTGAGTGTATAATTATATATCATGGCATATTTTGCATCATGCAGAATCTTAGATCACCTGTTCACAAGTTTTTGATTCACTTAAACTTCCTATCTTTCATCCACATATTGCTACTATCCCTTCAAAGCATAAATAAGAGCCCATAAGCATCTTGATCTGTTTTTTCTTTTTAGTTGATTCATTTATGAATAATTAATTCAGTTAGACTAAGCAAGATTTAACCCCAGATTTTATCAGATTTCTATTTCCTCTATTGAGCAAAATTGGGCATTTTCAGTTTCTTACACATTTTTTGATGGACTTCAACCAAAACAACTTTTAACATAGCTACCATATGCTCAAGATACCCTGGCATGTGTGTGCATGGTATGTATGTGTGTACAGAGGTGTGTTAGTATGTTTATATATTGTGGACACACTGAAGTTGCTTCTGACTTAAGTAGTTACAGAGTCTTTTATATACACATATACAAACACATGTACAGATAATTCTGTATCTAGGTGTAAATATTTAACAGAATATACACATAAAAAATGTAATCTACTTGAAATTATTTTCTTACCAGTCCATCTGTCCCCACTGCTTCACAGTAGTGTCTGCAAGAGGTGTGTAGAGGGTAGGCTGTCAGTGTCACTAAATAGGGAGCTCTTCATGTTTTAAAGGTGATAAGGAATGTGTAACAGCAGCTTTTTATCAAAGATGCTCATCGGGTGACTCAATTAGCATATTGAATGATCACTCCTCTGTGTTATCATCAGTTTAGTATTTAAGTTGTGAATAAATACCTTCCTGCAGTACAGTAGGGGCTTATAGGAAGACTAACTTTAGGTTTTCATTTTTCCAGTTTCATAGCTTGTCCCTCTTGTTCTTCCAGATTCCCTTTCTCACTGCACATCCGATACCACGGTTAGGCACTTTCCTCTTTTGAATGTAATTTTTGACTTATCATGATCCCTCATTTATCAAAATCCCCTGCAAAAAAGTTTGCTTCTGTAAATGTGTTGCACTGCAGCCTATCAGGTCTATCCTCCTCACCCTGTATATTCATTACTTGTTAATCAGGAGAAAAACTGGTTCAGTGAAATTCATACCTGTACACTCTCAGACATTTTGCCATGACTTCTTTTGTCTCTGAGATGTACATTTCTTGCAGTCATTATAGGAGGACTTTCTCTAGTTTTGTAACTATAACTAAAGATAATTTTCCATCTGTTACATGCTCTGATGCCATTTTTGTATAGATTAAACCTAAAGGAAAGGGAAAAGGAAAAAAAATTAGAAATATTAATTAAAATACATATTGACTTAGCTTGTAAGGACACTTTTTATGGTGCACAGATTTTGCAAACTAGGGTCAGACTCTGTAAGATAGTACTTTTTAACTTTAGATTGTTTGAGAAAGTATCTATGTTATCCAATGTCTCATAGATTTTTGGAAACTGAGCTGAAGAAAAGCTTTTAAGTTCCTGGTGAAGACTGACGCAGTCATGTAGATGGCACAGCTGCCACTCTGCCCGTCTGCACCTCTCGGAATCCATAGGAATCCTGGCCTTCATTTAAATCAACAGGAGCTTTGTCTCTCACTTGAATGGAGCCAGAATTTCACCCTGCAATTTGAAATACTCTCTGCAGTTGACAGGCAAGTAAAATGATTATCTCACTGTTCCCACTGCCTCTGTGTCATAAACAGTGCAAAGATTATCATCAGTGAAGTGCAGTACAGATGTTCCCTCCCTCATTCCTTCTAAGTCATCTTTCATCCATCTCTGTCCTCTCTTTCCCCCTACAGTTCCGTTTTTAACTTTTCACTATATTTCTTTGGCATTCAGTAGCAGGAAGAGAAGTCTCTACACAGGCAGTTCATCAGTCTTTGGCATTGGACACCATCATTAGTGCTTACAAAACTAAGACAGCTTTATAAATCAAGGGACAGTTTGAAATGAGGGTGGTTTATAAATACAATAAAATGTCTAGTAATTATTCAGGAGGTTTGAAATTTATCTGCTCTCAGTAGGGGTTCTCTCATTAGCTGCTCCATATGACTACACCACTCATGAGTGAAAAGGTCACCTCCTATATCATGAATATAAATTGCAGTCTCTTTGGTGTAGTTTTGATATGTTTCATATCTAGAGTCAGAATGTGAGAAATGGGAACATGCCTCCTAAAATCTGTAATTCTCAGAAGTGAAGAATTTTGGAATTGTCTGACCTGATTTGTGGCCCCATTAGGAAGAAGAATGTGCACTTTTAATAACACTATTTGCTTTTGGAAATTGTTTATCCTTCAACATGAAGAGAAGTATATTTAAGTGAAACTAAAAAGTGGATGTGTCTGGATATTAAA
>VZTT01020899.1:0-20997 GCA_013400855.1 Buphagus erythrorhynchus
GAAACAATTTACCCAGAACGTTTTATTTAAGTAAAATCATCAGGCCACTGCTGAATAAGGCTGCATAAAACTCAGTATTGGGGAGTGCTAGTGGCTGGTGTGCTGAGTATTTCCTTCAGAAACATGATCTCCCTGGAATCTTCCTTTATTCTCCCACCCAGTGCAATGACAAGGGTTGTTGCTGTAGCAGTGAGGGAAGCCAGCCTGCATGGGCAATACTTTGGAGACTACTAAAGCAATGCTTGAAGTTATTTGAAGGGGTTTCAAGCAGCATTTTTTCTAACTTTTCCTAGTGGCTGTCCAGACAGAGCTATCCCGTGGCAGAGTTCAGGGAACTTAGTCCAAAGATATTCGTGGGACTCACTTTCAGGTAACTTCAGCAGCAATAAAACATGGAATTCAACAAATGAATGAAACATAATGGAACAAACCCACTGCATTATAGAGGTATTTAGTATAATACTTCCAAAATCAATCAAAGAGCAGGAGTATTAATCATAAAACATATAAATACATAAAGAAGTCTCAGGTAGTGAGATTCCAGCCTACTGGAGGCAGATCTTGCCCAAGCTTCAAAATTATATTGGTGGGAAAAAATGAGTCTCCTTGGCTGTGTGACTGGTAGCCTGAGCACAAACAGGACTGAGGTGTCAGAGGACCATCAGAACTGAGCCTTCCTTTCCTAATGGCCACTGCAGGACTATTCATCAATATCCAGTGGCAGACCTAAATGCCTATAAAGCATCTTAATGTGCACTAAAAAGCTCTTCTGAAGTCTGCTAGCCTTATTACAGTCCCTCTGCCTTCTGGGTATGCACTTTAGGTGCTCTGTAGGGCAGGAAAAGCTTCCTGCTCTGTGCCCAGCACTCAGCACATCAAGGTAACAGAGACTCCTGGACTCTCCAAGGCCTCCAGGCTCGTGCCCTTTGCACGGTTTGGCCACTGAATCTTTCCAGGAAGTTTTGTAGATCACAGCTGGTTTAGGAATAAAGACCCAAATTTATGTGTAGTTTCACAGAGATGGGAATCTGGGCATGAGGAAGGCCCAGATGTGCAGTAGTGTTACTGACAGCAGCTCTGGAACATGGTTTAAAGCAGAAACTGGGATGGGGCATCTAAGTGCATTTTCTACTGCTGATTCTATCTTTGTCCAGAGTGACAAACAGGACAGAGCAGCACTAACAAAGTTGTTTTTTCTCCTTTCCTCAGGCTCCCCACATGGGCAGCTGAGCATGACCTTGTTCCCAGGGGCACAGGTGAGATTTTGGATGTCTGACCCTGTTCCCAGGCACACAGGTGAGATTTTGGGTGCCCCTGACCCTGTTCCCAGAGCCACAGAGGTGAGATTTTGGGTGGGCCTGACCCTGTTCCCAGGGGCACAGGTGAGATTTTGGATGTCTGACCCTGTTCCCAGGCACACAGGTGAGATTTTGGGTGGGCCTGACCCTGTTCCCAGGCACACAGGTGAGATTTTGGGTGCCCTGACCCTGTTCCCAGGGGCACAGGTGAGATTTTGGATGTCTCTGACCCTGTTCCCAGGCACACAGGTGAGATTTTGGATGCCCCTGACCCTGTTCCCAGGCACACAGGTGAGATTTTGGGTGTCCCTGACCTTGTTCCCAGGGCACAGGTGAGATTTTGGGTGGGCCTGATCCTATTTCCAGATGGAAACGTGAGATTTTGAATGTCTGACCCTGTTCCCAGAGGCACAGGTGAGATTTTTGGTGTCTCTGAACACTAAAATGGGATTTTAATTCAAATAACCCTTATTATGGGGGGGTGGTAAGTATTTGAGCTTCTAATGTAATGCTTGAAATTCAGAGAGCTGCCTATATTAACTCATCCACTCTTAATTTCCACATTTTATTGCAATACCAGCTCATTTTTCTAAATTTTTAAAGAATCTTTCTGAGGTTAAGTTCCTTATTTCAACAGCATCCAAACTGTGTTTCAAAAAATCCTGTAGATGGCCAACAGACAATTTTCCCCTCAATATTTTTGGTAGATGGCTCATTATGAAAAATCAATTATGTTGTTCCTCATTAAATGGTCCAACATTATCATGAATGTTAAACATAATAAATTTCACATTGCAAGACAATTTCCATAGCTGAAATCATGAGGTTAGTGACATTATTAGCCTTTTCCCTAGATAAAGCTCTTATATTACTTCTGATTTTCTCTTCCCCCTAGGAAGATATAATTTATGAGGGCAACCTAGTCTAAGCTGGGTTACTACTTCAATTCTTGCTATTGAGAAGCAGTCTTATCTATTAAAATAACAGAATAAAACTACAGAAATATTTTTAGAATATGGATGAATTTTCCTGTTGAAGAGAGATGAATTTGATACTAAGGAACAGGCACAAATTTGACTTAATACATCAGGCAAAGAGAGGGAAAACTGCTTCTCGTGCAAAGGAATTGACATTCATGGTTCTTGTGCTGGGCATGGAAACCTCAGCAAGGAACTAAAATTACAAAAAGAATGTTCTCAACACTGAACACAACCTTTCCTTCCTCCCCCATGAGCACATCCACCACAAACAGTGAATCCACAAACAACCCCCACGGTGTGCATCCATGGATTTCACTGCTCCCAGCATGCAGAAACCCCTGGCCATGGGGGTGGGCTCAAGCTGCCCCTCCTGTGACAGAAGCTGCTTGGGGGGGTCACAGCCAGGCCCCCTGTCCAACAAGCAAAGGTTTCCATGGGAAGCCACACCACCAGTGCCATTTATGTTCCCTAAAACAAACCACATAAACCAAAGTTACTCTACTCAGTATGGAAAGCATCCCATGGTCTATGGAGGATCCATAACAGTTTCTGGAGTGTTTCATCTCTGAGCAGGCAGAACCAGCAAACACACAGAGCTGGGAGGATGCTCTGAAGGCACTTCCCACAGGCAGCACCAAATCCTGCACTCCCCAGCACAGCCTGCCAGCCAGGGCAGCTGAGGAATCCCTCTCCAGAAAGCACAAATGTCACAGGAATTAGGAATCCTGGACCACAAACATCCCTGGGCAGGACTGGCACTGCTGGACTTTGCCAGAGGGTTGGCAGTGCCCCCCCTGCCCCCAGGAGAGGAGCTGAGTAAGGCTGCCAGGCTGGAGAATTGTTTTCCTGCCACCTCAGGGCAGCTTTTACAAGAAGGATTTGTGTGAAACTTGAGCAGGTCACACTCGATGTTCCTGGTGCTTCAAACCTGTGAAATTAAACTGTGGAATTCAAATTGGCCAACCTGGGATTAGGACTGGAGGTGAGTTCTGATCCCAGCAGGACTCCCCAACACATCCCTGCAGCTGCTGCTCAGAAAATATTCTTCTGCCCTCTGCAGAACCTTGTTTGACTGCAGGAAAGGAAACACTGACTTTGCTTTAGCCCTCAATGACTTGACATGAGCACTGGGAATTTTTTATCCCTCTCCTTTTTCCTTCCTGAGGTGTTTTTCAGCTGTGGATGAGTGGATAAAACATGCTGTAGCTGAAACCATGCTTCAGGCTGAGGAAAGTGTCTGTGGCTTGCAAAAGCACAAAGGCATCAACCTAAACCTTTCTATTAATAACTGAAGGAAAGAAATTTCTTTGCACATTATATCCTTGTAATAGCTTTTGTGATTCTATTTTTATAGCACCACGGCTTGCCTACCAATCTCTGTTGTCTAATAAACTTTCAAAACACCTCATATAGGCAAACAAGCATTTCCTAATGTATTCCTGACTATTCTGTAGTAGTAAATATACTACTACAGAACACAAAATTAACTAAAATTACAAGCAAGACCAGGTATGGAAAGCAAACCAGCTTTGACACTTCCCCCAGAAAAGAAAACAAAGTTTGCTGTTTTTCAGTCACAGCCAACCTACATCACCTACACAATAGAGAAGAGCAGTGCTTCACTTCCAGGTTAAATCCTGCTTCTCCAGGGTTTTACAACCCAAACTATCACTTGCACAGACTGAAATTCTGGGGCCACAACACAGTGCAGCCTGCAGCTAACCCAGGTGCCTAACACAGGATTTCAGCACAAGCATCTGTCTGCCTGTTTCCTTAGGTCTACCCTGTGAACTGCAACAACACACACACACAAAAAACCAAAAAATGTTTTACTGAAATAGGGAATTCAAACTGCATGTTTTCTTATCCACATAAAGTGAGAGAAAGTTTCCACAAAGGCCACGAACAAGCCCCATGTGACATTTGCTAAGGCAGTTTGCACCTGAAAGTCCCAAGGCAATGATTTGGCACACATGTCAGTCACAGTAGTAGAGCTGTGATCTTTTCCAGGGAGAGGGAGGTTCCAGAGAAAGTCAAGTGGGAACCTGAAAGCAGTGAGAGCCCTGAAAGGCGTGGGGACAAGCATTCCAGGCAGAGGGATATCCTGGCATCCTTCTGGGTCAAGAGCTGGGGCACTGAATGCTGCTGGAGCCTCTGGTGTCTGGCTGCTATGGCTGAGAAGAATAAATACTGAAGCCCTCATGAGCTGGACCCAAAACCTGGAGTTTCCATGGGTGGCCAAACTGAGCTGTGGCTCAGCCATGGTAGGTCCCACATTCCTCACAGGACAGGCTGAAGCAGCTGGGAGAGAGGGTGGCTTTGGGGGACACACCTACAGACCAGGTCCTGAAGGGTAAGGAAGGGCTTTAAAATCCTGGTTAGTGCAAGGGAGAAAGAGGCAGTGAAAATAACAGGCTTGGGGAAGGATCCTGAGCAATGGTGTTTCAGAAGATTGTGAAAATTAATAAAGAAAACTGAACTTCTCAGATAGCATAATCTGGTTAAATCCTTTGCTATGGAGGACTTGCCTCTGACAGTTACAATGATTTTATAGTGACCCATTCCCAACACAAATGTTTCCATTGCAAAAGTAATGCACAAAAATGAAATATTACATGTGTTCAAAAGCTGTTTATTGTGCCATCTGAAGCCACACCACTGTCCCCAGTTTTCTTTCTGTCACAGTGCATTATGGATGCAAATGTGGTGTCACATCATAGCAAACTGTTGATGCTGCAGAGGCAGCATCACTTCCACCAGCCAGGAATTTGGCCCAGCTCGTTGTCTCTGCACTGCCTCTCTGCTCAGGAACAGCCAGAGTAAGATTTGGGAGTGTAAGGCAGAAAAGAACCCAAATCTGCTCTCAGCTCAGCACAGGTAGCATATAAATAAAATATTCACCAAGGGGCTCTGCCCCTTGTGAATTGTTTTACCCTCCCTCACTCAAGGCATGGATCTGATCTCTTAATTCAGCCCATCACCAACAGCCTGCACAGCACTGGGAGATGCAAACAGGCATTGCTAGACCTGGCTCACCCACCTGAGAAACTCTGTCCTGCCCCCACCCCCTTGGCCAAATGTTAAGGAGTGTGGAGAAAAGTCTGAATTGGAAGGGAATATATATATATANATTGGAAAGGAATATATATATAATATATATATTATATTATAAAGTTTTTCAGGGAACTCCAGCTTTTTTATAAGGAATATTATACGAATTCACAATCAAAGGCTCTCTCCCCAACAAGCAGCAAAAGCTCATGGAAAACAGTGCAAAATGCAGTATGCCCTGAGGCTCAATGAGCTTGAAGAACTCTCTTTCCTGGTTGTGTGAACTGTCCATGATATTGTTTCTCAACTGGTGGGCCAGGACCATCAGGCAAGAGAGCAGAGCAGGCACCAGACAAGGTCATGAGATGCTGACCATCACACTGCAGTCTCAAAGAACTCCTCTGCCCAACTTAACACCTCCCTGGCAGAGCATCCTCTGTGAGTTATGCAGTGTGAAAGTAAATTCTAGGGGTTTAACTGTGCAGTCATTAAGAAAATACGACTTGGAGAGTGAGAATAAAAAATGTGGAGCCATTAAAAAATACAGAGTTTGAATAAATGAGTGGTAATCTGAAAATGCTGCAAGATAGTTGTTTGGAAGAATCTGCACACACCTCCCTTTTTAGGGCTGCAGAGAAGGGGCTGCTCATGGTGGGTAAAGTGCAGGATGATCCAGACAATCTGCTGCAGCAGGTAATGAGCTGGATAATTTAATATGACTTAAGGAAGAACAATTATACATCTAATGGCTAACAGAAAAGCAAAATACATCATGATTAAGGTTTTGCTGGAGGAAATGGGAAAGGCTAGAATACTCTAGGAATTACACTGTAGAGAAGAATGATTAGCACATCAGCTCAGTAGAGATGACTTCTTGCAAAGGGAGATACAAGAGAAAAAAGCCTGCTGCTGCTATAGCCCTCCTTCCTGACACAGAACAGTGTAGTTCTAGGCTTAGCTCTGGTCAGTATGTGCAGTGCTAATTTCACAGTTTTAAGATATTCTTTGGTATTAAGCAAAGTGCAAAAAACCTCAAGTCACACCACCAAATTTTATTATTATAAAAATATGTTCAGTAATTAAACACAGCAAATCCAGTAATTAAACACAGTAAATGAACTTGGATGAACAGGCAAATAGATGATACTTCTTGAAAGATCATCACTGTAGATTCAGGATACCATCCACATCTTCCACCAAAAAGAATCATTTTGTGTAAGATGCTGAATGTACTCAAAGCCTTTTTTGATGAGGTTTTTTTTAAATTCTCTATAGAAAAGAAATGGCATGCTGAATGTGGGAGAATCTAGAGCAGGTGCCACTTGACAGAGGGTAAGTGCACACAACATCACTCCTGAGGCACCATGGAACATCTGATATAGTTTCTGATTTTGACTTCCAGGGTTTTGCTTACTCACTGATTTTATGGGGGTCAGTTAAAGCCTAAAAGCAATGCATCTGCCAACCTGTCAGAGGTATGAAACATACTCTGCATCTAAAAAAGAAGAATATCAAATTTTGAGGAGGTACCTGCAGGAATGACCAGTGAATGTCTTTAATTACTTTAAAAAAAAAAACAAAACCAAACCAACAGCACTTGCCCAAAGCTCAGGCTGTAAGTTTTTGGGAGTAACTGCCCTGTGCAGGAGCCCCTGCATGCTCGAGTCACAGGGGCCAGAGCCTCCTGCCACAGCCCCTGCAGGAGAGGCAGAGGAATGGAAGTAATGGAAGATGCAGATGGAGGGACCTGGGATCTCTGCACAATTCAGTTTGTGAGAACTGAAAGCCACTGTGCCTCACTCTCCTTATCTATAGAAGGGAGATTATCACCCTTATCTCTGCTGAAGTACTCTGGATTTATGAATATAGAGGAAGTTGAGCAGTCTGTGAATGTCAGTCTTTCCATTTTTGAGCAATTAAAAAAAAATAATGTGCTGCTATTTTAGCACCTCTTCTGTTTTTCCACATGCAGAGAACATCCTGGAGCTTTCTGCTCCTCCAGTGCACTATTTCCCTGAGTTTAGTTTCTTAAATACACCAAAACAAGAGGGCAGAAGCAGAAATCAAAAATAGTATTAATTTCACAAAAAGCAGAAAACTAACTCTGAGTGTTAAAATAGTCCACAAAGTTGGTATATTTTCAGTAGATGGTTGTACATGAACAGTTTAATTTTCTTAACCATAAGATTTCTGTAACAGCATTTTTACACATACAAAGCCTCTCAATGCTTACTGGTCCGTTGTAGGATATTTAAAACCAGGATCTGCAAAAGAAAAATATTCTGTGGAAAACAGAACAGGACTTTTAGTGCTGTCCTTGTGTCCAAATAACAAGGCAGATATCATTTTTGAACACTCTACCACATACACTCCTTCTCCTTTCATTTAGAAGCACTAGGGCTGTTAAATCTGTAACTGGCAGCTCCAGGGCCAGGCAATAAAAATGCACTTAGAGCTATTTTAGCCCTACATGTAAGTAATTCAACCCTTGAAGTTATTAGAAAAGACATCAATTGTGACAAAACTGAGAGGCTTTTCCCACCATTCATACAACAGGGCTGTGAAAGAGAGATGCTATTTCTCAGATCTGCTCCATCCCCACCTTTGTGCTGTAACTCTGCTGGCCAGGTGTCAATGTGTAAGAAATCAGCCTGCACAGAGGTTTTTGCATGATACCAGTGTGAGCACAGGGCACAGCTCTGCCCTGGCCTGCCAGACACAGCTGGAATGCACAGAGTCCCTGGCAAAGGCAGAATTCTTTATGGGAGAGGTGTCTGTGCCTGGGTACCAGGACACAGCTGGATGGGCTCTCCCTGCTGGCATTTTGTCCCTCTGTGCCCACAGGCTGGGGTGGATTCCACTGCAGAATTCTGCACCTGTTGCCAATTTTCAAGGTCACATCCTGGAAAAAAGTCTGGAAAAAAGGAGGCTCAGGGGTGACCTTATCACTCTCCACACCTCCCTGAAAGGTGGTGGTGGTCATGTGGGGGTTTGTCTCTTCTCCCACGCAACAACTGTCAGAATGAGAGGACACAGCCTTAATCTGCACCAAGGGAAGTTCAGGCTAAATATTAGAAAGAATTCTCCATTGAAAGAGTGATTGTGCACTGGAATCATCTGCCCAGGGAGGGGTGGAGTCACCATCCCTGGAGGTGTTTAAGAACAGCCTGGATGTGGCACTCAGTGCCATGGTTTGCTTCTTGATTAGGTGGTGTTAGGTTATAGATTGGACTAAATGATCTCAAAGGTCTTTTCCAGCCTAATTCATTCTGTGATTCTGTAATCCTCAATTGTGAGGTGCACAGACATCCCCAGCCCTTCCCCTGGAGCTGGGTCACACTCACACAGTGGGCTCTCCCTGGCGTGGTTTGCAGACTCAAACTCACCCTGAGGAAAGCCTGACTCCATATGCAGCACTACAGCAACTGCTCTTTCCTACCAGTTAAAAACACACATCAAGTATCCTTGTTGGAACAGCCCTGATACTGAATTTGCCTGGTAACATCTGCTGGATACTTGAATGTATTTAAAGAGTTAAGTTACAGGAAGCAACTTAATGCCTTGCAAACAGAACTTGGACTAAGACACATCATAATATGTAATTTCAGCTAGCAGAGCTAAGCTAGTAAAACCAAATGCTTTCTTAGGCAATAATTGATTTTCTTTGGTACAAAGGGCTAAACAAGGGAAGTATCACTGTCACCGTGAAGGTATAACCTGTTTTTGTTTCTGTCAAACCCCTTTCCAGCACTCAGAATTTCAGCACTGGTGGAATGGGACATGGTTTTGCCTCTGGTCAGTGCACTGGAATAATCTCCAACAGTAACCTGTGCTGGCCTCAAGATCATTCCTACACTGCAGAGCTTTTCCTCTCTCCTCTGGGCACATCTTGTAAAAATAAAAGTATTGTTTGTTTATCTGGCTTTGTTGGGAACATAGCCAAGTTAAGGATGGATTTCACTCTTCTGCCAACAATCAGCAAAGTCAATAGGATCCCTGTTTCCCACTTGGAGGGAGGCATTCCAGGCTAAGCTCTGCTCTGCATGCTCCATAGCCAAAGGGCAGGAGACATCTCCTCAGGTAATTTCTCCTATGGAGTGAGGAATAAATTGCACATATTGTCCCTCAAGGGGAGCACAGATGGTCACCTGCAAGTAGAAGCACTCCCAGCCCACATTGAGAGAGCTCAACCAACACCTCCTGCTCCCCTTCCCACCTAAGCCCAGGCACAGCCTCAGCTCCTGACACCAGAGCAGTGCCAGGGCTCCCACACCACTTCCAGCACTGCACACAAGGACACCCAACCCTACTCAAAATGCCTTTGGTGGATTCATTCCAATCGGCATCAGGATGCAATCAGAAACATTCACTGTCCCTAATTAACAGAAGATGCATCATAAAAATCAAGTGCAACTCTTTATTCTTCATTCATAGGAATGAAAAGGGTTCTGGCACTGAAAGGTCAACCTCTGCTGGCTACTCAGCAGTGCTCTCTGAGCCAACACCTTTTAGTTTCTTGACTATTATGAAGGGGATTTTTTGTTTTGGTGCTGGTTTTTTTTGTTTGTTTGAGGCTTTTTGTTTGTTTTGCTCTTTTGTTTGGGTACTGGAATAGTTTAGTCCAAAAGGGTGGCATCCATTTAACAGAGAACCTGGCTGGAGATCCAGAATCCTTTTACTTCCAGGTTCCTAGACCTCCTCCTCCACAGTGGAGAGCACAAGCCTGCTCCCACCTGCAGGGTCTCAGACATCAGGGAAGTTCCTTGCTCCCCTCACACTTCTGAGAGGGCAAATTCTGCACTTAAACTGCAGCCAGCTCTCCCTGGGCTGGTGGCATGGGGACTGAGAGCCAGGTATCACATTTTGGACCTTCTGGCTTAAGAGTACACAGGATGTCACTGGGACTTCTCATCTATACTGTTATTGTGATAACATTACACCCCAATGGCAATGAAAAACATCCCAGCTTCTAACCAGGCTGGTGCTGTAACCACCCCATCCCTAAGGGTGTCCTGCACGCTCTGCATTTAGGAATTCTGAAGAACAAGACCAGTAGTGTTGGCTTCCACTCCTGATCTGTGCTTTGAGTTCAGCCTTTATTCCTTTGGGCTTTCTGACTTCCAGCATGTTTCTCCTGAACCAGCACAGCATCCTGTCTGGTTTGGCCAGAGAGGAGCCTGGGACACATCAGCAACCCCTGCCTGCTCCCAGTGCCTGGGATTCCTGCAGGGAGGGCAGGAGCAGCTCATGGGCTGCCAGAGGCAGTGATGGGGAAACAGACCCTGATTAGCTGTGCTCAAGCCTTGGCCACAGCATCCACCACAGAGTCACTTCCACTCCTGAGCTGATGGAGTACCCAGGAAAAAACCCTGCACTGTAAACCAAGCAAGAGGACAAATGTACTTTAGAAGGAAGCTAAAGAACTCCTAACACGTCCACAGATGCTTAAAAAAACCTGATGAAGTTCCAAAATACTAACCAGTGAAAGTGGTTTTAGAAGCTCCTAGCTTTGGTGATACAGTATCTTCCCAATATAATAATGCTTACTAATTTCTGATGAAATCATTATTTCTTAAACTGAATCTCCACGGAGAGCTTTTGCTGATGGCTAAAATGTGTGGATGTTTAGGAACTGGCTCCACAGAGTTGGTTTGAGTGCAAAAAGATTTGCAGCAACAACAAAAGACAGGCTTATACAACACTCACATTATCTCTGCATCTCTCTGATATCAACTCATTATCATAATAAAAAAGTAAGAACCTTCCTTCATATGCCAGAACTTATCTAAAGCTAGAAGAAATAATATTTACTACAGTTTAGCCCTGTTCCCTTAGAGCAGCTGAGTCCTGGAAGCAATGCTATGAACCAGCCCCCATGCTAAGAGATGCATTGCACAGGCTGTTTTCATAAACTATCCTCAAAACCAAAGACCACATTTCTTCACTTTGGCAATCGGTAAACCTAATTAAGGAAAAGAAACACTGCAAATGAATGCACTTAATTTTGAAGAAAATGTGCAGCGTACACAAACGAGTAGCACACTGAAAAAATGGCTGGGCATCCTTTTTCCTCTCCTCAGGTCTTAGGAGCTCTGCAAGAAAAACAGCTACTGAGTCAAAGCAGTGGAAATGCACAAATTCTTGCCACCCAGGTGACATAAATCACCCCAGCTTCCTCTACACACTCCCTTCCAAAGTCATGGAATCACAGACTGGTTTGGCTTGGAAGGAACCTTTAA
Organism: Buphagus erythrorhynchus; assembly: GCA_013400855.1. Lineage (NCBI taxonomy): Eukaryota > Metazoa > Chordata > Aves > Passeriformes > Sturnidae > Buphagus > Buphagus erythrorhynchus. The sequence goes on from VZTT01020899.1 coordinate 11,569, forward strand.
ATGTTCCAACCCCCAGGATAATCATTAATCTACAGAGGCCTGCACACAAAAATTCTGCTCTGGATGAAGAACCCTCAAGGAGCAGGACCCAGTGCCAGGGGCTGATTCAGGGTGGCCAGAGAGGATGGGAGGAAGGTGCAGGGTACCCATGCACAGACAGGCTCAGGAACCATGAATTATCTGAAGGTAGCTCCTCTGCTATTTGCAGACACAGAATTTCCTCCCAACAGCAGCAGTGAGAGAAAAGCACTGCCCTGCTGTCTGAGCAGGGCTCAGCTCCAAAAGCTCACTGAGCACATGCAGTGTCACACATGGGGCTCGTGTCCATGCCAAAACTTTTGGCCACAACCTGTTTAAATATGTTGTATTTTTAAAGACTTCCTCCTAAACAACAACAGCGAAACAGTGACTGGTAATAATATAAATGGAGGTTGTATATAAAGGAAATGGGGAATTGTTTAGGCTAATCTCTAAAGGACCCTTAAATAATATAACACTGCTTACAACAAATGGGGCCAAATGTAAGATTCTTTTAGATTGATTTGGTACTGTGGTTTTTGGTTTTTTAAAACCACTGCAGGAAAGGAACAAACTGCTGTTTATTAATGTTAGCTTGACTTAGAGAAAAAAACCAGAGTAACTTGGCAATATAAAACTCAAAGGGGACAGGGATGGGCCTAAAACCTAAAATCATGCAGATTTCAGCATCTGCAATTACCTATAGAGTAGGAAAGGATTCAAATGCATCCTTAAGCATGGACTACCATAGTCTGTGGAATCTACATCTCTGCTGAGATGGTTTCCAGTCCCTCCAGGCACAATGAAGGATGTCTGTTAATCAGCCCCTAGTTCTAATAAAATAAGGGTTATGGTATTTGAATTATGGCCTGCAAAACCGTAGATGGTTTAATTTTACATCCCTGATTTCAGCAGCACAATGATCTCTGAACATGAAAGTGCTCTGCAGCACTCAGATGGGCTGTCTGGAGCTCCATGGCACGGCCTGTCAGCCACAGCAAGGTCTCAAATGATGATGCACAGTGAAGACTGCTAATCCCTGCAGCTACCAGAGAGGCATGGCTGCTCTGCTAATTGGCAACAATCAAATTATACTTTCTAATATTACATGCAGTGCAAAAGCCTGTTCCAGATGAACACAGCACATGACTTCTTCACTTACTCTAAGTTCTGTTACCTAACACAGTGAGAAGAGAGAAACACTGCAAGGACTGAAGTGCTTGATGTAGTGTCAGAGAGCCACAGGATTGCTGGGACATGCTTTATGCCTTGGAACCCCAGAAGTGACAGCCACACCATGGAAGATATCTGGAAGGGACACTGCTGGTTTTGTCCCATTTGTTTTGCCTGGAAACCTCAGATTTCCCATCAGCTCCCGACAGGTTATTTAAAATATGATGGAGCCTGTGAAGGGCATCACTATTTGCAGTAGCCCCATATTTCAGATCTTCCAGACATTTTTTCTATGCCCACATCTGAACAGAAAGCAGTTGTGATAGATTCTCTGTTTTGAAGCTCAGAGCAAAAGGTCTATGGAGAAAGGAAAAAAAAGAAAAAGAATTCTACAGAAGTGAAGTTGCTGCTTGTTTTTCCCTTCCCTTTTCCAGGGGGAAACTCTCCTTCACCCAGAACAAATGAGGCTCCAACTCCTGACGTGCAGCTGGCACACAGAACACTGAGCAAGATTATGTAAGCCACAGAATGCAACACAAAGCAGTTGTTTCCCCAAAAGCTTCGAAGCATGGAGTCATACATCTGATATATACCTTGAACTCCAAGGTCTGGCCCAGATTTGTATCTGGCTGCCTGAGTGCTGCCAATGAACATCACTCAAAAACTTGGCTTAGCTGTGTATTTCCATGGAAGTTTATTGTGTAGAATTCAAACCAAAGCACATGGATTCACACAGCAATGCAAACATTACACAGTCCTGCTGCTTCTCTGGATTTCTAAAGCCTGTAACTCCAGGAATGCCATGCAGAGGTGGGCATGGCAGGCTGGCTCACACCCCATGCTGCTTCCACAGAGGTTCCTCTCCACCTGGAGCTCCCTAGGACTACAACACACACTTAAATCCCTGGGTCACCTTCCCAGCTTGTTTCAGTCCTCATCACCTATCAGACTCTGAAGTGGGTGCAGTTGGTCATTCTGCCCCCTTTGTCACCTTCCCTCCTGTGCCCCCTCTCAGAAAAACCTTTCAGTGGTCAGCAGCACAATGTGGGGGCAGCCAGGGATCAGGAGACCCTGGCTCTGTTGCCAGTCCTGGTGCTGGGAGATGGCAGCACAAATCTAAACCCTGCTCTGATCCCCTTCCTGCTCCCCATCCCTTCAGCCTGGCACACCAGGGGCAGAGACCAGGTGTCCCAGGTGCAAGTGCAGCTCCTCATGTCACAATACCCTGGCATGGATGCATCTTCTAGACAAAAAAGCAATGCAGCTTTTAAAAAGTTGGAAAGATTTCATAGAGTCAACATCTGGCAGCAGTTGCCAAAATAAACACAGCATAGAAATATTTGTAAAATAGCTGAGGAGCACTATGGATAATGTGGCATTATACTGGAAACAGAGCAGCATATTAATCAAGGAACAATAAAGCTTTTAATTATATTTTAAAGAGTCTCACTTAAAACCAATGCAAAACATAACTCATGTGGAATGACTGGCCTATTTCCCATTGGCTCCCTATGCCAGTTCTCCAGCTGTAAAATTAAGAAAACAAGTCTTGGGGGCATAATGAGAAAAAAAAGATGAAAGACTAAGGAGCTCCAATAGAGCTGTAATTGATACCATGTAAGTAGGTGGGCTGGAGATCCCTATCCAAGTACTACAAAATTGTGTTTGTTTGGAAGGAAATACCACGAATATTAGAAGAGGACTTGTGGCCATCAGTACACAAGTGCAGATTCACTGGGGAAGTCAAACAGCCTTCACCTTCTGTGACCCACTGAGAGCTGCAGAGCTCTCCCCTGGCACACCAAACCCTCTGTGGAACACTGACACTGCCTAGCCACAGCCACGGGGCCACTGCNTTGTTTACTGTCAGCTACACAAGGTCTCTATGGCTCTCTGCAGCACTCACCTCATCTTCAGCTTCCACCAGAAAGTGTTAGATTGATGGGAAGCCCTGCAAGAGCAAGGTACATCTCCTCAGAAATCCACTGTGATGAAAGAATCTGCCACAGGAGATGGAGAGCAGAACAGCTGGGGCTCAGTGACACTGAGTGACACTCAACTAATGAAATGGCACTGGCCACAAGCACTTTGTGAGCTTTTTGCCTTAAAACCCACCCCCCTCAAACCCACCCTGTTCAAAATGACCTTCCATCTAAACATTTCAGGACAACTATAGTTAGAAAACATCAGTGCAGTAAAAGCTGTAACAGCTCATTTAGATATTACCAAAATGAGTGCTCTGTGTGAACCCCTCCCCAGGCCCCACACTCCCAGTGGTTTTTCCTATTCCTATTAGAGGGACCTAAGCGTTCTGTCCTCCACAAAGCTCTAAATAATGTATTTCCTCATCACTGCACAATTCCAAAGAAGCAGGACTGCACTTTGCAGTGTGGGTTTAACACACAGGACTCATGGAAGGGGTTCATGGCTCTGCACACACTCACTGTCTGGTGTCACTTGAAGACCCCTAGCAGTACCAAGGAAAAAACATCACCCCAGCTGAACACCCAAAATAAGTGGGATACTGCAAAGCATGGAAAAAGGGATTATTAAGTAGATTCTAGTGATCAAGGAGTGTAAGGGCAGAATGTGAGATACCAAAAGTCAACCTGAGACTCAGCTACAGGTGTGAAAGCCCATGACACAGATGTTCTGCAGCTGTATTTGTTACAAGAGAACAGTAAAGCAGAAGAGGAGCTGCCTCACTGTTCACTATGTGCCTACACAGTCCCTCAGCTTTGGGATTATTTGTGAATATGCCAGTGAATATGCACAACTGGAAACAGAGACTGGAATGTCTTAGTAGGAAATATATATCTGGAAATAGCCCAATGTCCCATGTTCTACCTGGGAGAAGCATTAGAAGACAGAGATTCACCAGAAACAGTCAGCCATGGTAATGTCTCTGATGGAAAACCATAACAGTCCACAACTCCAAGTCTAACTGTGATTATATCAAAGTCTGTAGCAAACTCTGGTTGAGGGCAGAAAATATCTGTAGGGGAATAAGGGTAGAAACCCACAGGACTGATTTGTGCTCTGGCCTTCTAAACTTTTTAAAGCAAGAGACAGACTGTATTGCTAAAGGCTTCTCTAGTACAAACCAGGCCAGCAAGGGACTAAAGTTATTTTCTGCAAACAGTGGAAAAGTGAATCAAATTTCCAGCACTGGACAATGAACTCTTCAGCTCAAAGTAAGCAGCAGAGATTCTCCTCTTTCCAACCAGGGCTTAACTGCATGAATCCCTCAACGAGGAGGCTAAATGGTAATTTATATTTAAAAAGATACAGACACTATCTCATGAGTAACAAGGCATTTAAACTGCACATTAGCAGCACTGTAAACAGCCCAGGTCAGGCACAGGAGCCCTGCTAAGGATGGGGTCCAAGCTTTGAGCAGGGCTCCAGGATGTGCCCTGGCACAGGCAGGGTGGCCACCCTCCACTGAACCAGGCAGAGATCAGATTACCCTGCTTTGGGGCACATTTATTTTTAACTCTTCAACTTAACCCAGCAGCCACCTGCTGCAAAAAACACTTAGGATGATCCAGGCTGACTGCAGGATCAGAGCTGCTCTGTAAATGACCCATGCTGGACTTCAACAGAATGAAGTAAGAAAGTAGTTGTTGCCCAGGTAAAAGGCAGGAGAAGAACACACTCTAATGCTGGGACAGCAGATAAGCTCAATGGAGAGAACCTGAATTAATTTTACTGTATTGCACAGGAGACTACACAAGGGATGCTATTATACAAAAGAATTATTCCTTATCTAATTTCTGCACACCCAGAGGATTGTGTCCAGTGCCTGCAGACAATACATCTAGGTAGGATATTAGCACACTATCCAAGAAGCAGGCTGAAAGAGAGTACATTTTCACTAGGGCTATAATTCCACAGGAGAGTATATTTTTATGGAAAAATCCATTTTTCACTTTCACAGTGATGTTTAAGTATTGCAATACATTTTATGATCGTTTCCTCAACATTAAAAATACAACTTCAAATAATATAGAGTAATAAATATGACACTTATGAATATGATGGCAAATGAAGCAGGGATGAGTTCTGGGTTCAGTTCTTTAAGATAGGCTGATATACTGCAGTTCATTCTATGGGGCTGACATACCTGTAAATGCTGCTTCTCTTTGGCTATTTTTTTTTTCTTTCCTAGGCTTAATATTGCCAATTTCTTCTACACTGGTGCTGGGTATTTTAGAGAGAAGAAAAGAAATGAGGGGCAGGATTATTCCAGTTGTTGCATCTGGCACTCCGGTGACAGTTTGAAAATTACTTTTAATTAAATAAGTGTTGATTTTTAAAGTCAAGAGTCATCTGAGCCTGCAACATGCAGCTGGGAAAGCAAATAGACATTAGTTCAGCTGATAAGCACATGCTGAAGCCACGGAAAAGGAGAATATTGAGTGGGATCCCACATGATGCAGCCACTCAGAGGAACTGAGGGTGTGCATGCACAAGTGTGTGAGCACATGTGCAGCAGCCAGGCTGGAGCTGCAGCTCAGTGGAGGCTCTCCTCAGAATGCCATCTGATTAGAAAAGCAGGGGATCTGCAAGGATAATCTGATTCCTGATGTGCCACCACCAGATACCACACCACCCTGGGCAGCAGACTGACTGTAGGATTTGCCTTAGAGTTATCAGTCAACAAAAAAAAACCATCTCCCATTCCATCACCTCTCACTTCAGCTCAGAGCAGTGGCAGGAGAACCAGCCCCTGGCAAACAACAGCTCTGCAGAGCAGGGAGCTACACAGGCAGCAGTGGGGAAAATCCCTAGTGATCCTCACTGCAGCAGAAGGAACACTATAAAAACCTGGTGTGGGCCAAGAGAAAGCTCAGAAGGAACAAAGCTTGTTCTTACCTGCTCTAGAGCCAAGAAATCAGCTGAAATTAGGCACATGAATATCCCTGATTGTAAAGCAGGGAGATGGGAGTATTTGCAGTAGCTTTTCTGTGGGTCAGAGCCTCTGGAAGGCAAACACCCAGCACAGGCACTGCACAGTGATGCTCTCTCCACACTACTGAGATCTCCTTTCTCCTCTCATCCAAAATCACTATCAAACCAAGAGAATGCCCCTGAGGACTGCTCCTGTTGGCAAGCCAGAGTCCAGCGGAGTTCAGGGCTCCTGCCCTGAGCAGCTGCTGCTGCCCATGCTCCACATCTGGCCTTGGCAAGCCTGGCTGCAGCTGGAGCCTGCAGGGCTGAGCTGGAGGAGCTGGCAGAGGGATTTCCTGTGTGCATTCCAGGCTGCAGAAACTGGAGTGCCTCAAGCTGAGAGAAAGGATGGTGTCTGGAGGATGTTGGAAAGATACTTCTGATAGGCACTGAAAGGTTGCAGAGAATTAGTAGGGAATTAGGCTGAAATGGAGTTAGGGTGCTCAAAAGGGTGTGACCAGCTGCAGCACTTCCAGGAAAAAATGCTCAAGGAAGCCAAGCCATGGAGCAGGAGCCTGGGCACAGCTGGAGAAAAGGCAACATGTGCTATCAGCAGAGCCCAGGACACCAGGAGCTGGCAGAGGGACACCAAAGGGGGCTGGGAAAATGAGGAGCAGGTTCTGTGAACCTCCAGAGCTGCGTGGGCAGCAGAGGGACTCTGGTGCTGCACTAAATACATTCTTTTCTGCTATTAAAAATGCCAATATCTGAATCCAAGGGCATCCACAGCTTCTGAGACAGCGCCAGAAAATGAGTATTTAACTTTTTACTGGTAAGCAATACCAAGGGAATGTTAATAAAGAACAGAAAGCAAAATGTGGGTTCACAGCTCCCAGCCACAAGAAGAGCCCTGCCCTTTGAAATGTTCAGCTGCTCCCCACACCTCAGCACTCTGTGTCCAGTGCTGTCCTGGCTCCTTCCCTGGCTCAGCCAGGAGGGTCTAACTGCCCAGCACCCGGGCATTCCTCTCATGTCCCCAAAGAAATTCACATTGGAGACTGCTGAGATCTTCAGACATACTCATCTGACTGAAGTGCCCAGGAATTTCAGATAAAAATAAGAGATTTTGAATACTGCTTGGATTCTTGCTATCTATTGTGAAAATAGATCACTGTACTGAGTTTTCTGTGAGAAAAACTTAAAAAGAAATAATAATAATAATAATAATAATAATAATAATAAAGCCCCAAATCCTCAGGCTGAGATATTGCCCTCCAGAGAGGTCAGAAGAGATGAGATCTGAGAAAATGAAAACTATGCTGGTATTTATTCACATGGTACAATTAAGGTAGTTTGAGAAAATGCACTGAAATTTGAACACTTCTTGTAAGCTGTTGTACTTTAAAATCGAAGCTGTTTACAGATTGTCTTCTTTTAAAACAGAATCTTTTTTAAAAATTTCAGTAAGTCAGAATGTTTCATTTCTCAGCCATAATTGCTAATTGGGAAGATGTGATACAATCTGCTAAATCTCAAGAGTGCTAAGATATGAAGGGCCTTTAGCAGTGGTACAGGTAATTAAGTTTGGGATGATTTTCTATATATTCTGCAGCAGAAAATCTGATTGTTCTTTTGGCAAGGGGCCATGCCTGCTCATCTTCAAAGATGACCTGTTTAAATTTTAAAATAAATATTATTTAAAGTTGAAGGTAATTTTATTTTAATAGACCACACAATACCAATGTACGCTCTTTGTTACATACAGCAATTATTTTTTTTTGCTAATATACCACTGCATTGAAAATTTGTCTGATATTTTTAATACATATTCAAAAGATGGAAACACTAAAGGCAGGTGATGTTAACTAAGATGACAGATCCTGTGGAGCTGTATTAACATATTGGCATACTAACAGTCTGGAATTTCATGAGTGGCTGCAGTAAAGGGGAAGATTTGAAAAAGAGGAGAACTTAGCATAATTTTTTCCTAATTATTGGTACTTCTCAGCAATTTCCATGAGATGTTATGAGAAACAATGACTGTGGGAGCTCTCCAGGGATTCTTGCTAGTTGACAGCAGAAAGAGAATGTTATTTTGGAAGGAGTTAGGGGCTCCCCATTTCTCTGGAGCTGGAGGGAACACAAACCCTTTGTGCCACTGCTTGGGAGTGTTCCACATGGAATCAGAACTACCCTGAGACCTACAAAATACCATGGGTGTTTAGAATCTCCAGCTACTCTGCAGAGCTACTCTAAACTCTCATTTATAGTCAGCTCAAAGGTGATTTATTTCATTAAACACAAATCTACACACACCCTGATCTTAAACCTTGATCGTTTCAGCCAGTATTCAAAACAGAACCATTAATGGCTCAGTGCCATTAATCCACCAGTGCTCACACATCTGCTTCCAGCCTGCACATCGAATTAGTTTTCTTCCCCAAGACAGTGTCTCAAGTGAAGCCCCCAAGAAAGCCCTAACCACATGCATCTCACCACTTCCTGAGATTTACTCCCAACATTATCTGACAAGCTATTAGACTGAACTGGAAAAAAAAGATGAGTGCAACCATGCAGTTGCTTTACTGTACAGACAGCTGCTTTAGCAGCTAAATCAAATTAAAAGTATCTGACCAATTCTCATGTAGAGACTTTGTTAATTTACAGGCAGAATTTGGATTTCTGGAAAATGCTTCCTACTGTCCATTTTGAAATGATACCTTTGCTTTGGTAAATTGTATTATTGAAGTCTCCAACTCTAACAAATATGTTAAAAATAAGCTAAACATCACTCCTGGTGCACAGTATTATTAATCAGCAGTCATTTAACTTCACTATGTTTGTGTATTTTTCCTAAAAAGTATTCACTTAAGGCAATAATCAAAATAAATTTATCTACACCCTGTAACAACCAATTTTCCTCAGCAAAGACTATTAATACATTTGCACTACTTTAGCCCAATGAAGAATTTAAAAAGAAGTATTAATGCAGCATTTTCAAGAAAAAGGTGTGAGCTTCCCAGGGATGCAATTATTACATTACCACCTACTGCCTGGGAGTTTAGCTGTCATGCTTTTGATGATGGGCATTTTAAGGCATTAATGCTGGGCAATTTTCTCGAAATTCCTTTCAGGACAAATCTCCTTAAGCTCATAACATCTTAACACTTTCCAAGAACAAAAGCCTTCCGTTGTAAGGGAGCAGAGTTAATGCAGCATTTGTGAGACCCCAGGAGAAAACAGATTACAGAGCTGCTGATTGTGTGGGGAGCAGGTAGAGAGGCCAGGCAGGGAGAGAGTGCCTGATCTGCCAAGGGGACAGAGCCCTGCCATGGGGACACAGCT
>VZTT01020900.1:0-24565 GCA_013400855.1 Buphagus erythrorhynchus
CAAAAGGCATGCCAAGGAGAACAGTGGCCTCCCGCTACATGACTCCATCCACATATTTCTGCATACATTAAGTTTCACCCCCATACAAGTTTTACGACTCTGCAACCAGAGGGTTAGGGTTACAGCTAGGGTTAGAGTTAAGCCTAGAATTAGGGTTCTGATAAACACAAAGCCCAGAATTCTAGGGACCCTGCAGCTACAAATGCCATTCTATGGGAAAACCAGACTCCAAAAACATGTCTCCCTAAACACTTATATGCTTGGCTCCAGTCTCACACTCTTGCAGGTTTAAGTATTTATCCTGAGGTTACAGCTAAAGTGCGGGTTAGGTTAAGAGCTAAGGTGAGGGTTAAGAAAATCGCAAAGACCAGAGATTAAGAGAGCCGGCAATTACAAAATATATGGCAAGGAGAATGAAAGTCTACAACTACATGGCTCCATCCACACCTTTCTGTTTGGCTCCAGCTTCACCCCCCTACAGGTCTAGGTGCTTAGCCTTCGGTTTGGGTTTCTGCAGGTGTTAGGGTTAACCCTAAAGTAAGGGTACAGAAAACCATAAGGCCTAGAGGTTTATAGAGTCTGCAGCTTCAAAGGACATGTCAAAAGAAACACAGGACTGCCACAATATGTCTCCCTCCACATCTCTCTGCTTGGCTCCACCTCGCCTCATACATTTTTAACTGCTTTGGCTATGGTTAGGGTTACGGCTAGGGTTAGGGGTAAGCCTAGAATTAGGGTTCTGAGAAACACAAAGCCCAGAATTCAAGGGACACTGCAGCTACAAACGGTGTGACAAGGAGAAAGCACGACTGGAAAAACATGGCTCCTTCCACACATTTCTACCTATCTCCAGCCTGAACCCCTTACAGTCCTTACTGAGCAGCCTAGGGTTAGGGTTTTGCTTAGGGTTATGCTTGGGCCTTGAGTTAAGGTTCAGAAAACCACAAAGCCCAGGGGTTTATAGAATCTGCAGCTACAAAAGGCAAGCCAAGGAGAACGGTGGATTGCCACTACATGGCTCCCTCCACACATTTCTGCATCCCTCATGTCTCACCTGCAGTGATGTTTAACTACTCTACCTAGGGTTAGGGTTACAGCTAGGGTTAAGGTAAAGCCTAGAATTAGGGTTCTGATAAACACAAAGCCTAGAGTTCAAGAGACACTGTAGCTAGAAATGGTGCGCCAAGGCAAACGCACAAATGCAAAAACATGGCTCCCACCACACATTTCTAGGTATCTCCAGCCGGAATTCCATACAGGCCTAACTGAACAACCTAGGATGAGGGCATGCATTGGGTTAGATTTATGCCTTGATGAAGGGATCAGAAAACTACAATGCCAAGAATTTCTGAAAGTCTGTAGCTTCAAATTACATGCCAAGGGGAAAAAAACGACCACCACTACATGGCTCCCTACAGATTTTTCGGTGCAGCTCTAGCCTCACACCCATACAGGTTTATCTGCTCGAGCTAGGGTTCGTGTTATGGCTAGGGTTAGTGTTAAGCCTTGGCTTAAGGTTCTGAAAACCTTAAAGCCGAGAGGTTTTGAGAGTCTGCCGATTCAAAAAGCATGCCAAGGGAAACACAGAACTGTCAAAACATGGCTCCCGCCATAACTTCCTCCTTGGCTCCAGCCTCAGCCTCATACAGTTTTAAATGCTCTGGCTAGCATTAGAGTCACGGCTAGGTTTAGGTCCATAATTAGGGTTCCAATAAACACAATATCCAGAGTTCTAGGAATACTGCAGCTACAAATAGTGTGCCAACGACAACGCGATACAGCAAAAACATGGCTCCACCCACACATTTCTAGGTATCTCCAGTCGGGACCCAATACAGGCCTAACTGAGGAGCCTAGGGTGAGGGTTTTGATTAGGGTTAGGGTTACGCCTAGGTTTAGGGTTCATTAAACCACAAAGCACAAAGGTTTTGAGATTATGCAGCTTAAAAAGGCATTCCAAGGAGAACAGTGGACTGCTGCTACATGGCTCCCTCCACATATTTCTGCATACCTCACGTTTCACTCCAATACATGTTAAATTCCTCTGGCAAGTGTTGCACTTAAGCCTTGGTTTAGGCTTCAGAAAACCACATATCCCAGAAGTTCAGAGAATCTTCAGCTCCAAAAGACAAGCTAAGGAGAACAGAGGACTGCCACGACATGGTTCCCTCCACAGTTTTCTGCTTGGCCAGGGCCTCACCCTCATACAGATTTAACTGCTCTGGCTGGGGTTAGGGTTACGGCTAGGGTTAGGGTTAAGCCTAGAATTAGGGTTCCGAAAAACACAAAGTCCAGAGTTCTAGGGAAAATGTAGCTACAAATGGCGTACCTAAGATACCTGACGACCGCAAAAACATGGCACCCTCGAAACATTTCTAGCTATCTCCAGCCTGACCCACTTACAATCCTTGCTTAATAGCCTAGGGTTAGGGTTCTTTTTTGGGTTATGTTTACACCTCGCCTTAGGGTTAAGAAAAACGCAAAGCCCAGAGGTTCTGAGGGTCTGCATCTTCAAAAGGCATGCCCAGGGTAATACAGGACTGCCACTACATGGTTCCCTCGACAATTTTCTGCGTGGCATGGGCCTCACCATCATACAGGTTTTACTGCTCTGGCCAGTGTTAGGGTTCAGCCTAGATCCAGGGTTCCAATAAACACAAAGCCAAGCATTCTACAGAAAATGCAGTTACAAATGGCATGGCAAGGAAAAGGCACGATGGCAAAAACATGGCTTCTTCCACACATTTCTACCTATCCCCAGCCTGAAATCCTTACAGTCCTTACTGAACAGCCTAGGGTTAGCTTTTTGCTTAGGGTTAGTTCTACGCCTAGGATTAGGGTTCAGAAGACCACAAAGCCGAGAGGATTATACAGTATACAACTCCAAAACGCATTCTGAGAAATACAGGACTGCCAATAAATGGCTCCCTCCACTCCCTTCTGCATCCCACATGTCTCACTCTCATACATGTTTAGTGCTCTGGGTAGGGTTAGGGTTACAGCTAGGGTTAGGGTTAAGCCTAGAATAAGGGTTCAGATTAAAAAAAAGTCCAGAATTCTAGGAACATTGCAGCTACAAATGGCATGGGGAGGAGAACCCAAGACTGCAAAAATATGGCTCCCTACACACATTTCTAGCTATCTCCAGCCTGAACCCTTTACAGGCCTAACTGAACAGCCTAGGGTTAGGGTTCTTCTCGGGCTTATGTTTACACCTAGGCTTAGGTTTCAGAAAACCACAAAGCCCAGAAATTTAGAGATTCTGCAGCTTCAAAAGACAAGCCAAGGAGAACAGAGGACTGCCACTTCATGCTTCCATCCACACTTTTCTGCTTGGCTTAGGCCTCGCAGACATACAGATTTAACTGCTCTGGCTAGGGTTACGGTTACAGCTAGGGTTAGGGTTAAGCCGAGAATTAGGGTTCCGATAAACAGAAAGCCCAGAATTCTCGGGAGAATGCAGCTAAAAATGGCATGACAAGGAGAAACCACGACTGCAAANGGAGAAACCACGACTGCAAAAACATGGCTTCCTCCACACATTCCTAGGTATCTCCGGCCTGAACTCCATACAGGCCTTCCTGAACAGCCTAGGGTTAGGGTTTTGCTTAGGGTTAGGGTTATGCCTAGGCTTAGGTTTCACAAAACCACAAAGCCCCGAAATTCTTAGAGTCTGTAGCTTCAAAAGCCATGCCCAGGGAAATACAGGACTGCCACTACATGGCTCCCTCCACAGCTTTCTGCTTTGCTTCAGCCTTGCCCCCATACAGGTTTAACTGCTCTGGCTAGGGTTAGGGTTACAGCTAGAGTTAGGGTTAATCCTTGATTTAGGGTTCTGATCAACATAAAGTCCAGTTTTCAGGGACCCTTCTGCTAGAAATGACCTGTCATGGGGACTGCAAAACATGGCTCCCTCCACAGTATATGCTTGGCTCTAGTCTCACCATCTTAGAGGCTTATCTATTCATCTTAGGGTTGCAGTTACAGCGAGGTTTAGGGTTACGGCTAGGGTGAGGGTTCAGAAAGCCGCAAAGCCCAAATATTCTGGGACACTGCAACAACAAAAATATGTCAAGGAAAACGAAAGACTGCCTCTACATGGCTCCATCCACATCTCTCTGGTTTGCTCCAGCCTCACCGCTATATAGGTCTAGGTGCTCAGCCTAGGGTTTGGGTTACTCTTAGGTTTAGCTTTAAGCCTAAGTTTAACGTTGAAAAAATCACGAAGCCTCGAGCTCCAGGGACTCCACAGCTTCAAAAGGCATGGCCAGAGTAGTACAGGAGTGCTACAGTGTCTGTCCCTGCACACATTCCTGAGTGTGTCGAGCCTCACCCCAATACAGGCTTATCTGTTCAGCCTAATATTCGGGTTATGGCTCGGGCTAGAGTTACGTCTAGGATTTGGGTTACGCCTAGGCTCAGTGCTCAGAAAGACACAAAGTCCAGAGATTCTGGGTCTCTGTAGCAATATTAGGCATGTCAATGGGAACAGGCCAAATAGTGTTATGGTAAAGCATTGTGAAGTTCAGAGTACAGACAAACACAGCACTTTTCACTAACAGCCAAAATGGGAGATGTTGAACCAAGTGCTTCTACATGGTGACTGCCCTGATAAGGCAGCAGTACCAGAGCTGTGAGGGAGAAAGCAATCATTGGATATGATATAGAGAGGTGTCTTGCAAGACTGGAGAGCAGGGTGATGACAGTGAAGGGTCTTTATCCACTTGCTACAACAAAAATCAGAGTAAGGCTTACCAAAATAATTGTGTACAGAAAGGTGCTTCGAGGACAGGAGGAAATATTAACTGAGCTTTTGCTTGTCATTAGTTACACAATCTAGTCAGTAATATTTACCTTCATTTTACTCTCATTTAGTAACTTTTTTCTCTGATTAAAGCAATCTACCACGTAGTCCCACCCTAAGGGGTTAGCAATAGCAGAGCTGCTTCTCAAGGGAGGATGAGCCAGGAGTCAAGGGAGGGCAACCATGGTGCAAGCAGAGAACATGAAATTACTGACCAGAGCAAAATCTAGCAAGACTGGTGTGGTAATGGGAAAATGTCCATCCATAGTCCTAGATAAGGTGAGATAATGAGTCATCTTTAGGTCCAGCCAGGAAAACCTGGGGATAAGTCTGGAAATCTGGCTGTACTGGAGGACTGAGGTCTGCCCAGAAGGCAGGGCCAGGCTCTGGCCCTTCTGCAGCAGCTCTGAGGCAGGGACCAGCAGCCCCAGGTTGGGATGAAATGTGGTCCTGGTCTGCAGACAGGGGGAGTGAAGGTGTTGGGGACCTGCACAGGGACAGAAAGTGATGGTAGCACTCTCAGGGTCCTGACAGCTTGACTAATTATCACATTCGATTGACAATTGTTTCAATTATATCTAAGCTATTCTCAATGCTTATTTTCTGAATGCTTCTAGCTGCACTAGTGATTACAGTTTTTTACTATGAATGGAGAAGAATCAATATCAAACATTTAATCAGAACTTTCTTGAGCTTTGAAGAAAGTTACATATAGTACCAAGTCCGGTATTTAAGAGCACTCCTCTTTGTGATTAGACAATAAAATATTTCTAATGATATTTCTATAGTTGTATTGTTAGTAACATAACTCCATTTTGAAATGGGGTTTAAAAGTGGAATAATAATTTATAAGATCCAGCTGTTCCTGCTAATGAATTGTTGTACTACTATGTGCACCACAAAAGGAGCTTAGTCTGTATTCCTTTCCAGGGGGTGGAACCTATGTCATGATAATTTCAGTGTGTGATTTTGAAAACCTTAATTCTACAGTAGAAAAGGCTCTAGAACAGGCAAACAACATAGATAGCAGTGGATATCTAATATAACCAGATAGGTTCATCACCCTCCACTTAACTTGCTGTGTCCCCACTTGCCAGCTTCTGAGCTAGTATTCGGACAAGGAAGAGGAGGTACTGTGCATGAGCTTGCTGAGATGCACTAGAAAGGGGCAAGGAATGCTTTATCTGGACTTAATCTCTCTAAGCCTAGAAACAGTCCAGCTTCCTTTTCTTCAAGTGCTAAACACCAGAAATAACATTCATTTAGCTTACAGGGAAGCCTGTTTGGTGCTGTAGAGCAAAGATCACCACTGTGAAACCAGCATATGAAGTTTTAAATGATTCCTCAGAGATGGTAGATAGTACTAACACAGAGGAACTTGCACAATGCAGTAAGATTAGGGAGGCTCATGGGCTGGAGAATACCTCTTGCCAGGCTTCAAAAAATAAATACAAATCTTTTGGCAGTTACTGACTTCTGGGAATTCAGCCTACTCAAATCAGTCTTTTGTTGTTGAGTAGACATCAAAGCCAGCCCACAGCTGTGGTCACCATTTTTCCAAGGCATCACACACTCACATATGGACATTTGCATAAAGAATAACCTAGAACAACTTAGCCTGGAACAAAGATGGCTGATAAACTAGATAAAAGAGAGACCTGCTAAACCACATGTTATGGGAAAGGCAAATTGTCATCCAAAGGAATACAGTACCAAACCCAGATGCCATTTAGTGACATTTCAGATACTGCGCCCAAAACATCCAGAGAAGTGATTCTCTGTGCAATAAGCTGTAAATTCTCACTCGAAGAAACTGTGAATGCTAAAGTTTTACATGAGTTCAGAAACTGACTGATCACATATAAGAAATAAAAGTTTAAGATAACGCTTCTGCATCAAGCAATGATACCCTTCCAGTGTCCTGCAGGCTCTTGTGTGGAGGCCGAAAGCCTAACAGTAAAAGAGTTTGCCTCTCTCCCCTGGAGGGAATGCCCTTAGGCACTCCCTCTCATAATGGTTACAATAAGGTTATTCCCATAAGGTTATGCCTCTCTGTTTCATGTAAATTGTTTGTATCCTATTGGCCCTTCCCCCTTTGTACCGCCCCTATGCCCTCAGATGATTCAGTAGCTGTTCTACCCCGTCTCCTGGCTCTCCTATATCAACCNGTTCTACCTATATCAACCCTGCTCCCTCAGTCCCTTTGAGCCAGTTTGTCCCTGGACCCCTTCAAGGAAGAAGAATAAAGCTTCGCCTTGGATCACCACACGCGGCTCCCGTCCATCCCTCCAGCATCGGCCGAAGCGGGGACTCACCAAAGAGCTGATCACTCTGCCTGGGAGCGAGGACATGCCTGTGCCTCCAGGACGTCCTGCTCAGGACACTTCTCCAGAAGGTCACGGCACTCCACCACCACTCGCTGCCATGACACACTTGTCCTCGTATTCTTGTTATTTACAACTTTCAGTACAGCAGTCATATATTAGTCATTACAGTGACTTTCAGATTCTTTAACCAGAAAAACAAATGTTTTAATTACTTTTCCCCATTCCAGGGAACTGTCACTGACTCTTTTGTTACAACAAAGTTGCACTATAATAAAATTAATTGCTTGCTATTTACAAAGAAAAACTTTAGTACATTAATAAACAGGACATTTTTCAGATGTTAGAGAACGTTTAAAAAAAGGAGTTCCATCACTTTATTCAGGTAAATTATTGTAACTTTCTCATAGTTAACTCTTTATTAGCAATTACAGAACGGTGCAGATTGTAAGTGAACCTCCTTCACTTGTTCAATCCAATCTTCTGCTCATAGTGGGTACAGTAAAAGCACATGGTCTAATAAAAGCAGGTTGCACAAGATATTCTACAATTGCACGTTGAAAAGACCTGAGGATGGAGCATCATATTCTTGGGCAAAGAGGAGATAAGAAATCCTACACCCAAGGTTGTATCCACTGCCTCTTGTTCTTCAAATACAAACCTCCAAGGGTCTGGCTTTGTTTTCATTTCTGGCTACCCAGGAAATAGGTATCTGTTACCAATAAAGAGAAGGTGGCATACATAGGCCTTGTATATGCTGCCAACCTGAATAGCAGTTAAGCTGACCAGTTAATATAGGAGAAAAGCATTTCTCTTCTGATGGCAGCTATGATAAAAAACTTCATCTGATTTTCAATTTCCTTTATTTTGGGATCCAGATCTCTTAACTGAAATCTCTTTAGAGGAGAACAGATAGCACCTGATGCCTATGGTCTTTATATAAAATCTGATTAATTTATAAACAATCCAGATGAAGCAGCTATGAAAAGTATTTATAGGAAATGAATCCAGATACATTGCACTCTTCATCAGATAGGAACCTCATATTGTTTACAATGGCATGCATGTCCTACTTCATCATTTCACTTAAAGACAACATGCTAAATATAAGCATGTGTGTGTCAGTCCTCATACCTGCCAAAGTGTCTTATTTACAGAAATCAATATCATGCACATATGGGTTTTTTTCCCTCCTTTATAAATAGTTAAGAGGCACCAGAAATGCACTGTTCCAATGCTATTTATTAATAAATACTACTTATTAAGAGGAGGAAACTTTAAAGGCATGTGTTTCTCAGTGAATCAAATTACATGTCTCAAAACACCACCCTTTCTTCCTCTCTGAAAAGAGCTGTGATCTTTAAGATACCCTCTGAAGCTCTCCCTTCAGTATGGATATGCACCATTGCCAGAAGCTCTTTGCTGACTTGACTCAGAAGCCAAATTCTAAACACCCTTCACCTCTTCTCTCTGGTACTGCAGAACATCTGCTTGCTTGCTTTATGCCCCTTGATTTTTTCATTGTTCTTAGTGCGGAATCACACATTACAAGTATCCATCTCCCTCGGAAACTTGAAGATCTTTGTGGAAGTGCTCTATTTATTTATCTTCAGACCAACATGATGAAGTGTTATAAATTGCTTGCTTGTTCATGCAAGATAAAAGTGCAAAAGAGCATTTTTCTTTCTCTCCAAATATGTGAGATTTTCCTGGAATTGATTTTCAAACTGTTATTTATAGTTGCGATTACAGCTGCAACCAAGATACGTTAAGACTGCTCTTTCTCTAAGGCTCAGAAAAACTTCTCAGTATGAGTGGATCTTGGAAACAAACCTGTTGTGCACTTACTTATGCCTTTTTTCCCTGTAAACTTTTTCTAGTGACATAATAAGAGCATCTCAGTTCGATTTTTTTTGTTTACCATTTCTCCTTCCCCCAAAACTCTGTTCAATGTGCAGTTGGTAGGCTTATCCTGGCAAAGTGAGGTGGTGTAAAAGACAGCAAAGATTCTGGGCTGCTGAGGGTAAGAAAGCACAAGGACTAAGCTGCTGTTGTTTAGGTTTCCACTTCTCACAGGGACAGAGAGGGATGACAGCAAGTCACCAAGCACAAGCTTAACAGTGGGCAGAGAAGCTTAGGTATGTACTGGTATTCTGTGGGAAGAAAAGCTAAAACTGAATTTATTTTGTACAGCCACAGAGAAAACAAGGCTTTTCAGTAATTTGGAAACATGCACAACTCTTTTTAACAGGGAAAACAGGCCTTATGTAACGTTTTTATATTGAATCTGGAAATATTTGTCCACTGCCTGCCCAGATGTATGCTTATTCACAGCACGGTCTGTAAAAGGGAAATGCACAGGGAATGCGACATGCCAGGCACATACTGCTTTGAACTCCTCTGAGAAATTATAGACAGGGCCAGTGGGTCAGGGCAGATCAGAACAAGTTGTGTCCAAACAACTGTCATTACAAAGTGGGAAGTTGAGTACAAAAATGTGCTGAGATTTTTTACATTTATTAAAAATTAAGAGGTTTTTTTTAGCTGAATGCAGCATGTCACAGCTATAGACGTCTATTACCTCTTCCATTTATCACTCTGACTGTTGGGTACATTCCAGCTTCAGGGGCCTGGATGCATGCCTGAATCCCCCTCATCCCACAGCTGGGCAAAATCTCACTGCACAATAATCCCCCCTCTTGTAGCTTCATTTCCACAGAAAATGGGATGGGAAAAAGTTGCCCATGGTCCCACAGATCTGCAGTCTGCATACAGAGGACTGTAGGTGAGGCTATTCTACAAAGCACATGCAAGCCTCAGACTCACTATTGTTGCTCAAAACTGTCTTCTGCTTTTGTCGTGCACAAGCTGAATTCTGCAGGTCTCCTGGCTAGTCTGCTTGCTACATTATGGCAACCACTATGTCAAAAGCACTCACTGACAGGATTCAAGTAATTGCAATTTCTCCCTCTGGGTGCTGTGGATAATAAAGTGGATTGAATACTCCTATGCAGCTAGCCATAACAGTAAAAAGCAAAGCATAAACAAAACCAACACTTCTAATCCTCAAAAGTTAGGGAAAGAGAATTTCTCTTCTCAAACACTGGATAAATAGACATTTTAATCAGAGCAGGGACTAACATCTGCAAATCTCCTCTCTCAGAGGAGTGTGTGATGCAGACAGTCTTCCTTTACCTTGTTCCGTCTGTCTCAAACTATGTCATGGTCCCAGAAGACTTAGAAAGGAAAAATGGATTCTGTTCTCATCCATGCCAAGAGAATGCAAAAGAAATGGGGTTCAAATTTTCCAGAAGAAGATACTTTACCTTGGCTTCTGCTTCTATGAAGACACCACAGACTTCAAATGCACATGGCAAGGAAACATTTCCACACAGACTCAGAGCAAGCAGACCTGCTGTCTATGAACACACAGCTGTTCTGTATCTCTGCAACAAGCCTGAAGAGTATGTCAGTGCACACATTTGCTATGCAGAGGCAGAAAAAGGACTCAGGACATGGGCCCGTGCTGTGAAGTGAGTGCTATCCTTCTCTAGTCCTGAATCTGCCAAGTGCAGCTGGAACAGTTTCAAACAAACCCTAAGAAGTTTAATGTTTCCTGGTTCTACTGCCATGCTGCATATATTGTTTTGCACCATAAAGGCCCTACACAACACTGTTGGAGAAAGCATTAGTTAAACTAGGAATGAAGGACACATCAAAGAAATGCAATTGGGGGAAACCAGTGAATTAATTTAGAGTTATTCAAGAAATTTCAAACAAATAGAAAAAACTTCTAGGTAGAGAGCAAAAGAGGTTCTGACAGTTTGATTCCAGGACTGGTCACTGAAATCATCAGCTGAAAGGTAAAACAAATGAAGTAAGGCAAAAATTCTGAAGAAACACCACAAAACCCCCCCCCAAACCAGTCATAACAAACAAAAGGAAATGGACTTAAGAGATAAATGAACAACACAAAGCAAGAAATGTTTCCAAGTCAATGACAGCATAATGGGGTAATTCAGGATAAGACGGAGCTTTGCAGAGGGAAAATAAAGTTATTTTTTAATAATAAAAAATTTTTATTATTTGCCTTTGATGAGCAAAGATAAATACCTGCTAACACCAATTAGTCAGAAAAGACTGAAAAAGTTAAGTCAACAAAAAACAAGTATTTCATAAAAATAAGGAGATCAGGTCTTCTGATTGCACAGAAACCCTGTCATTTAATCAAATTGTCCCTTTCTTTATGGCCATCTTCTGTTGTGATACATACATGCCTCATTCTTCAAAATCCTTTATAAGAAAACACAGTCTTTCAGGTTAAAAGCTAAGAAATTTATATAGATCCCAGAAACTATTATGAACAGATTCTTTGTCTATAGTTTACCTGCTTAATAACCACAAAGTGAAAATTTATCTTATAACGCTGCACATACTTTTATGTCATATATTATTGCAGTGCATATATTGCACCAATATTGGTCATAAGTTGTAGCTTTAATGCTTCAGACACTAAGACAGCCCTCCTGACCTTACTGTACTCTGAATCCATCATTTATCCTCTTTTACCCAAAGTATTTTTTTCATTTCTTAATACATTTAGAGGTTTTTTTATTTTCCAGGCAAGCAGATAATTTTGGAATTGACAGAATAAAGACATTTTCTGCACTGTCACACACAGTCTTTGAAGGAGCTGATCATCACCCTTGAGTTATCAGAACTAAAAGCTATTTATCCTTCAAGTGCTTGAGGGTTCTAAAAGGAATACCTTAAAGGTTTTGATTTAGCTGAGGTGGGAACAGACTTAATCTTTTGAAACAAAAAAGATTAAGTAAAGATTAAGTAAAGCCTGAGCAGTGCTTGGATGTAACACTGGGGTGTTCATAGTCATTTGTGCATAGAAACTGAGATGCTGAATACCACAGCCCTGCTGACTTCAATGAGATCTGCCCCTCATTTTTACCAACCAGCTGTGGGTTCTGTTGGCAGAGACAGATTTACAGATTCATGCAAAAAAAAATTGGGTTAAGGCACAGTTGTCTGACAAAAAAAAAAGCAGCAAAATCATGGATTGTCTTTTGTGCTTTTATTAAAGACTTCAAAAAAAGAAGAAAATTGGACAAGTGCACAAGCCTGAACCCACAGGCATTACTCATAGGAGATGGGCTGTTCCTTTAGCACCTGTGGTAAAGTACTTTCCTGGTCATTTATTGGAGGCCACTGAACACATGTGTATGTCTTCAGCATCACACAGCCTGTACTTCCCTTGTAACAACTGATATTTATAGGGCAGACAGAAAAGCTTAAGAGGAAATTCTGACCAAATAAATGAAAGAGAAAATGTAGCTGGTCATCCTGCCCTCCCCTTTCAAGCATGAGACAAGATGGTTCTTCAAGAGAAATAAAGACAGAGCAGAAACAGTGGACAAAGTAATAAACACTATGAACTAATAGCTAAGAAAATATTTACTTTGAATAGATAAAAAATGCTTTTAAAATAGATGTTCAAAAATAAGTTATATGCAAGAAGCAGTTGTGATCAGTAAGCAGAGGGAACAAAATGCCCAGTGACTAACAAAAATCCCTGTGCAAAAAAAAGCAAAGGAAAATTAATGCAAAGTATATTGGTATTAGCAGGACTATATTTCATTCCCAAAATTGTGCAAATTTTCTCCAAGCCTCTGCTCAAAAATGTAACTTATTTTTCCTTGTGGGGCAGTCAAGAAGGTAATTGCACAATAAGGTTAGAAAAGATGCTGACACTAGAACACATAACATGATCTGAATTCAAAACAGTGACTCCTTAAGCAAATGACACAAACTTAGAAGTAACCCAGGATATGTATAATGGTTGGCTCCTACAGACGTGCCATATTTTCAAGATGTAGAACTTCAATTAATTACTTATCAGGAATGCTGCACTCTGGGGACAAGGGCGCTCATTTTTACCCAACTCCTCCATCTAATTCTGAATGAACTGGGAAATGGTTGTTCCTGTACAAAATATCTGATCTGCACAGTTTTGAATAAGTACATGCTGGTCAATGGGACAGCTGCTGTTGTATTTCTGCTTTCAGCAGAATGTTTTATTCAGGGAGTCACAAGGGCTATTTTCATGGTAATATAAACAAAACTTTAATATTACTCTCAGTGATGTTAATAGCAAGTCGAATCTGGGTTAAAACAATTCAGTTTCCACAAAGGAATTTAAACTACTGCAACCACCCTCATTTTTCAGGGAAACACATCCTGGTTTCTAGCTGAAAGAGGCTTTATATTTATAGCCAGCTGATTGTGAGAAAGGGAACCAAAACCAACTACTCTTTTCAATTAAAAAGTAAATGCATTTTCACAGTGAAGTCAAATAAGCCTAAATCCCAATGATCCTTTTTTGATCCTCCTTAGAAAATGAGACAGAAGACAGTGGTGGGAGTTAGACCATAGGCAAGGAGCGCCTGAAATTTTTATATTTTTTATTTAGAGGAATCAAACCTTATAAGCACCTGGAAGTATCTGAGCTTACACAGGTAGGATGCTCTTCCTGCCTGATCTCCAAACATCCAGAGGTCATAAGAGTCCAGCCCTGATACTTGGGAATCCATAGCTTGAATTTCAAGGGAGTGTAAGTTCATAGATTATCTCCTCAGAGACAGGAGGTAAAGCACATCACACAAATGCGTTTTGCACAGAATTTACGAAACTATTCTTTCCTTAAGAGAGACAGTAAAAAATAAATAGTGAAATAGAAGCTAAACACACCTCTGACTGTTCAGCTGTTCTCTTTTCCACCCACTCTGAAGACACTTCACCAGCTAAAAGTCAATTGCAGCTTCTACATCAGGTCTGCTGTTCTCCTCCTGCTGTTCCAGATGATGGGTTTGCTAAAGGAGGGGGCTCTTTTATGACCTTGTCAGTAATTGCCTAATGAGCTTCATCTGGTGACCAAGGCCTTCTCATCAGGTGACAGATTGCTGAACTTCTGGCAGTCAGACCTCAACTGACTACCTTGGCCTGGCCAACAGCTATCATCACTTAAAGGCGTTCTGCTTATTTATCAAAGCTGGATGACCTACAGTGTCATCCTGTCCTGTCAGCATTTTGATGTCCATGAGTACCTGGAGTGCTATACACTTAGAAGTTATTTGCTGCATATCTATCCAAGGATGAAACTTGCTTACTGTATTCTACTGATCTCACTTTTTAGACAAACCTGCCAAGAAAAAAGTTAACACCAGTGTTTCTGGTTCTGGGAGACCTGAGACCTCAACTTGTGTAGTGAAAATTGCTGCACAGACATGAAGGCCTGGTCAGTCCATCTCAGTCTGCCACTGAGAAGTTGTTCTGGAATTTGAGGGAGGAGATGAAGCTTATCTCATGTTTCCTGCAGAGTAGACCTTCAAGTGTACCTACAATTACATTCTGTAATTGCCTGTGAGATTCAGTAGTGGGAATATTACTCTGTAGATAAGCAATATCAAGTAACAGAAACCTTACATTTAAAATCTAGCTCATGATTTGTGGGTTGGTCTTGTGGGATTTTTTTGGTCAAAACCACAAATAAAATAAATAGAAAATTAATAGAAGCACCAATAACTTTTCTTTTTAAAACAATAGGTAAGGACATTAGCAGACTCTGATGCCAATATTGGAAAGAGAGGAAAACCTCAAAGTTCCTCATGCATTCCATTCTGTATATCTCACAGCAGAGGTTAAGAATTGCCTCGGGTTTGCCTTCCATATGCCAGCAAGAGCATGCCCCTATCCTGCTGAGTGCAAATGAGCACTTCGTGCTCCAAGTGACTTGCCTTCAATTCTTCTTGTAGCCAAAAGCAACACACAAAGCAACTTCTCCCTCCTGCAGATCGGGAGCAAACTGGCAGCAATGAGCAGAGTGCAACTTGTCTCCCTTGCCCCGACCCTTCCCATGCTAGCTGTGAAACACACATTTCACTGACCCTGGCACCACAGTGTTTTTAAGGGTGGGTAGGCAAGAATAACTCCTATATTCACCCAGGCACAGCACACACACATCTAAGCCTGTTGTCATGCAAGCCCAAGAACCTTTGTTCACCTCCCAGGATATGTTTGTACACTTCCATCAGCGAGGTTTCTATGCAAAAGTTCCTTATTCCTCCTTATTCTGTACAGAAATTAGCCCCATGATTTTGTTGTGCAAAAGGATGCTTAGTCCACAGTTTTTGTTTTTTTCATGGACATTGGGGGTTTTGCTGTTTAGCTTACAAACCTGAACAATTTTCCACCCTAAATTTTCTATGAAATGCAGCTGAAACATCACCTCTGGATACTCTATAAAGTGAATGCATGACAAGCGAGTTATAAAAATAATCTTGCTACCAAATACAATACACATCTTTGCAGCAAAATAATATTTAACTGAAGGATTTATTTTTGCATGAAGATAGAGGATGATGGCTAACAGGACATGAACATATGCAGAATTTAAAAGGCAACAGTTTGCTTAATCTACTTAACTGGGAATTAAAATTAGAACTATTGAAATCTCGCAGCTGTAGTGAACTCACACAAAAAAAGCTGAAAAGACAAAATCTCAGGCAAATGAAGCTAAAGAAAACAAAAGACATTTATATTTGAATGAATGAGATTCAGTTGATGTTAATAGCTGCACAAATAGAAATCATGAAACTGGCATTTAAATGAAAGGCAGAAATATTTGACAGAAATACTAGAAGACAAAGACAGTAATTTAATAATAACTCAGTAGGATACAAAAGCAATGATGACTAAGACAAGGCAAGAGACACCTTATAAGGAGCTTTGAAGTGGCAGTCAGTGAGATTTCTGAGCCAGGAACAGGGGCCTTCAGTAGGTTTCCAAGCCTTCTGGAGAATCCAGAGCACTGGAGGTATTGGGCAATTTTGGCACCCGTTTTAGAAGCTAGCTAGGCTAAGGTGGCTCAATTTTATGTCTTTCAGATTAATATCAGACAATTCTGACAAAAATAAATGGAATGGCTGAAACCAGGCCAGCTAAATACATCAAAGAAAAGTTAATGTTAAATATTTGCAACAGCTTATGGGGGGGGGAAAAAGGAAGTTATGGTCAAACTAATTTGACTAATAATTCTGAAGTCCAAAGTTTGTTGACAAAGAGAATAGTGTTGATGCTGTACTGTGCTGTCGATTTCTCATCAATCTGACACCAACAAAAAGGAACACTCAAGTGAAAAGGCATCTAACTCAGGGATAAAGTCCCAATGCCATACTGCTAGGACAAGCATTGCTACTTCAAAATTATTATCCAGATAAAGGATTGGGAAGCCAGCACTGCACACCGGTGCACATGAAAATGAACATGAACTGCCTCTCTCTCAATTTGCTTGGTCAATAGCTTCACTTGCCTCAAGCTTGTATCCCAAATCCTAGAGACCCAGTGCTGTCTTTAGCAGCATTTGGTCTACACCTTAATCCTTTCCCAAAAGCTTAATGCTGTCTTTAGCTGGGAGATGCTCAGCAGAAACCCCAAGAGATTGTCATCTCTGCCTGCTACCAAGTTCATTTGAAGAAGGGTATTAAAAAACAGGAGGGATGAAAGTGGAGATAAGAAGAGAGCCATGAAACAGGTCCTAAAACATGCCTTATAATAAGACTCAGAAACCTCAGAAATTACTTCATCTATGCTTAAGTACCTCGTAAGGACAGAAATTTGACAGAGGGCTCTTCATTCTGCTTAACAGGTCTTTGAGATGAAGTTGAACTCAGACAATTGGAGGCTGAAAGAGATGTAAAAATAAGTGTAATAAACCTCTGAAAAAAAACTGCTAAGACAATTATGGGAGCTTCTGCTATGAACATTTTAAATTAAGATATTTTTCTTTTTTTTTCCCCATAACATTATTAAACCAGGAACTCATTCAGGAAAAATAACAACTTATATTAAGGGATTATCAAGGTTATCAGACCATGCCTTTTGGTTTTAGAAGTCTTTCAGATGAATTTATACAAAATTTTACATTTACAGCATTCACATGAAAGTTGTTTTAAATGTGGTTTTACAGGTTTTCTGTACTTTTGCATATCTTTTCAGACTTTTTTTAAGAGATTTTCCTGGACTCTGATTCTATTTCACTGGTTCTGCTTGGACCACACTTTCTTTCTCTTACTAAGGAATCTGCTCTTAACTTTCTTCACCTCTTTCTTCAGTCTTAGTTTTCCCTCTCCTCTTCTTGGCTGGTGGTCCTTCCAATCCCCTCCTTTGCCTGCCTTTCTCATTTTCAATCTTTCCCTTCCATCTCTTTTTTGTCCTGTTTATTTTTCCTATTAAATTACTTAATGTGACTGCATATGGAATAAGTCCTTCAGGGAACATAAATATAAGTTACTAACCACCCTCAAATAATAAACAAAATGTATCCATTAGGCTAAGCAGAAGAGGTAAAAAAGTTGTGGGCCACAGTATCAACATCAAAGCACACTGAGTTGATTTATGAACATGCTGAATTGGAGCATCTTAGCTAATTGCTTTTGATGCTGACTTTGATAGCTTCACTCATGGTGAATTTTATAAAATATAAAGGCAGAAATGTTGAAACCACTTTACAGAGTCAGCAGAATGCATACATATACCTTTACCCATGAAGAGCAAATCACAGCCAGGGGCAATCTTACTGTTCTAGAAATTCTGACAGGTGTATCTGAAAGGCATTATCTTCTTAAGGACTCTCATCATCCTTTCTGAGATAAGTTGATGCATTCAATTACATTCCTGTTGTGCAGCCCCAGAGTCTTGCAATTATTTATTCTCCCACAGATCCAGCAGGGTTTCAAGTCCTTCTGTTCATTCCCTTCGGGATGTTACAATCCAGATTGGAGGAACTACTTTTCTCTAGTCACTGGAACTAATCACTGGACCAAAATCCTGCAATTTAGCTTCCAGGCAGAAAATATTTTTTTTTATATCTGACTGAGAATTTTACACAGAAGTCTGACATGCTTTACTTCATTCATCTGACCCACACATCTTTCAGTGTATTCACTGAATAATCTCACATTTCCCTGTGAATATATGGAATCTGGGTTAAATGGTCAAGCATGAAGAAAGTTCTCATCACAGGCAAGTTTGTCCCGAACACATCCAAAACACCTTTTTTCACTTAGTCACAACTCACATATTTGTCATTTTTGTGCCATGCTATTTCTGAAATAATCTATTCATGAAGGCTGATGTGCATGCAGGGTTCACCTTTTATTAAAGACAATAGATATTCGTGTTAGATGTTAACTTTACATTTCAGACATTGCTGTTCTATCAAAGGCAATCTATTAAATTTATCTGTGATTATATGTGCACATTACTGCTCATGGCAAGCCAGAATTTTGAGTACCTGGGAAGGAGCCCAACTGTTCAAAAGTTAAATAATAGTCTTCAAGTAAGATTTAAGGCATTCTCTCTTTACATTGCAGTATTCAGTTAAAAGTACAACAGTACCTCCAGGATACTAAGGAACTTGTATGAGAATTTGAAACAAATTTTAAAAAATCAGAATAAGCAAATAAATAAAAATATAATAACAATACTGTTCCAGGAAAATGTTGTAGATACAGAATTTATGCCAGATGCCTCAGCAGAGGCTTGCTTCTTTTTTCTTTTCCTTAATAAGTGTATTGTGTATTAATTTACTTGTATGCTTAGCAGTAGCAGTTTTCTTAAAAGAAAAAAAAAATGAGCAGTAAGACAAAAGAGGCAGAAAATTAAGCAGATAACTATTTGAAAGGCATGATTAGACACCTCAGCAGGGCAGTAAGAAAGTCACAGACCACTGAATCCCTTGCACAGAGAGTGGCAGGTAGAAGTGGGTTATGAGTGACAGAAGTTAACTTACTAATGTGGCAAGGAATCCATAAAAGTTAACAGTGCTCATGGGTTTGGCAAGAGGAAAACTTCATCTGTGTTAGAGGTAGCTGAACCTGATGGACAGTGGGAGGCAGGGGCTGTCCTCCTGTCTCAGCCCCATGGATGTGGGGCTGCTGCTGTTGCCTCTCCCTGAGTGCAGGCAGAAGAGAGGCTGAGCACCCACTCCTGATAGCTGCACATGTGCACTCACACTGCACACCCATCCAGCCACACAGGTAGACACAGACAGAAAGCACAGTCCCACACAGCCCTCAGGTGAACAGGAAGAGCACAGGTGGCCCAGTCCTGCTCCTTGTCTCCTGCTCATCAGGGCTGGAATCTGTCTGCTAGAGCCATGTGGCACACACAGTATACGGGCCACTGCTGCTTTTGCCCTCCTCAGTCTCTCCAGGAGCAGCCCCCTGTGCTCCTGACATGCTCCTGGATCCCTGGAGGTTCAAGACTCATTCCTGCTGCTGGGCACAGACCTCTCATGTTCACCAGCTTGTGTGGGCTAAGGTTTGCCCGTGTTAGCACATACACATTTGGAGCAGAGAGCACAGCCACAAAGACAGCAGTCAGAAATCAGATTTAAGTAAAAGATTGCACCCATAAAGTTCAGGGCTCTGTCAAACAAGCTGCCTGACCTTTACTCAGTTAATCATTTCTAACCCTTTTCCTCCTTTTCTTCCACTTGTGTTCCTCCTCAGTCCACGTTATTCCCTCTCTTTCCCCAGTTTTGTCGTTTCCCACCAACTCATTTCAGGGGGTTTCACTCCAGGGTCAATCTTTCTCCCACCCCTTGCATGGTCTTAGGGAGAAGCTCAGTTGTCCATTTCCACTGGGTGGCTTAGTAAGGTTCTTTTGCCCATCATTGCTCCTCCAGTCTTCCCTGGGTCTTCGAGTTCCAAAATGATTAGTCTGTGACCACTTAAATGAGCAGCCTCCAGCAAAAATAACCATGCCATGAACATCAGAATGACAGAAAGAGTAAATGCCAGCCAAGTTATTTATCTGGGGCCAATGAAAGGCTCATAAAATAAAAAATTATCAATCTTAAATAAAAGAAGCCATCATGAGAAAATTGCCACAAAATGTTGGGTAAGACAGTAAAAGAAGAGATGTAAAAGAAGTAAAAGATGTAAAAAAAATTAAAAAATGGACAGCCTAAACTAGAGGGAGAAATAAGCAACTTAACATCTCCAGCTAGCTCATGAATGAGGCATGGCATACACACTCCCAGGTCAGACTGCATCCAGAAGGCCTCTGGCTGCACACTCATCAAAGTACACCCTAACCACCTCTCCCTTCTCCCCACAGGTAAATCAAAACTCCGTATCAAAGTCTCAAGTGGATCTGCGCAGAAACTTGTATCCTATCTCACAGGGGCCAGCGTAGTTGTTGTTTGAGGCTGGAGGTAAGAGCAGGTCAATGTGGGCATTCATCATGTGCTGGCCAGGTGAGCTGTATTTAGGATGATGATTTGACCACAGGTAGCCTTGAGCCAGTACTTCACTCCCAGCTGCGCAGAACAGGACACACACTTTTACTAAAAATGAAATAAAACAACATCTCTGCTAGCCCTGACATCTGCAGTCATGCAAGTGCTATTCACAACAAGATTTGAAAAGCACTTGTGTTAGTTTCCACCCAAGTGCAAAGGTACTACCATCTATCATATGCAGATGCCCATGCCCCACACCAAAACCAGCACCTGAGCTCATGCCAGAGAATATTCCAGGGCAATGGAACTGCACTATCCCTGCTGTAAAATTGCTAGACCCTTATATGCTTTTAGCTATAGCTAAATTTCAGCTTTAGCTAATACTCACCCACAGGATTCTGAGACCTGCTTGGGTGTGAGCACTGGCTGAGGCCAACTTCCCAAAGGACATTTTGATGTGATCAACCAGTTTGGGAGGTAGCAGTTTAGAGAACATAGACATGAGCCATTCAGCACCATTTGCCTTCACACTGGGAAGAGTCATTCAATGTACTGCTTTGAATCAACACGGGGCTACTGTGGATGGCCAAAATCCCACTGTGGGGTACAGGAGCTACACCAAACTCCTATTCTTTAGAATCCAATCAAGTTACCAGAAATTGAACTGTTTCTGCAGGATTCATGATGAGATAAGGAGCTACCCTGCATAAAGAAATGCTTGGAAAAACTGGGACTAAAGTAGACATTTTACCAAAAGGATGAAAAAAACCCCCTGTTTTTTGTTATGTTCTTTTATGAGCATAAAGAGGCCAACAAAAACTGAGATCAAGAGTATTCTTCACTAGAGAAGAAAACTCGTAATTTATATCGTCTTTCAGCACCTTTTCAAGAGACATGTAGGCTAAAATAATAGGTGTTTAGGGAAGGATTTCCACAACACTGCTTTAGAAACATCTCCATTATCTTTTTGAACTCATGAACACATTCACTAAACTTCAGAATACAGTATATACAGTAAAATGTTTCATTTCTCTCCATAATTTAATTCTTTGGCATTTTAAACTGCAACTACAATGGTATTTATGATTACCTCACAAATGAAATTGGATCTTCGCAACACATAATGCCACACTAAAGAGATGCAGAAGAGATTAAAGATACAATTCAGGAACAAAACATCTAGCTTTAATCAAAGATCAGGAAGAACAGAACAGATTCTTTCTTTTCTTATTTCTTTAAGTTCAATTTTTTACTTTAGCATGAACATTTTAACTTAAAAATAAATTATTTAAGAGATAGAGATTCTGATTTTATGACCGTCTCAGAAGAAACATTTCCATCCTTTCAAAAGCTTTCTATGCACTGCTAAATGACAAATACACTGAAACAGAATATCTGATTTCAAAAAGCTAACATTTCAAATATTCTGTGTCTTCCCATGGGGTAGAAATACAGAAGGACAAACAATCTCAATATATTTTCAATTGTATAAATCTTTGCAGTTACTTGCAAAGTCCACCAACTTCAGGCCACAAGGCAGACTCTGAGAGTTTGGAGCTCCCCTCCCTACACAAGAGAGTTTACAGACCAGAGGCATGAAAAGAGCTTGCAGAGTAATCCCTGGCCAAATGATTTCAAGTCACTGTGTTTTCAAAATTTTAAAACATTTTTTTTAGAAAAGAGAAGCATGAAAACAGAAGGATAGAAGACATTTGTACAGGAGATAGCTAGAAATATGCAGATTTTCTTTTTCCTTTTTTTTTTTTTCTTTCCTTGAGGTCAATTAAATAAGTTAGAAAATGCTTTCTCAACAGTCAATCACATCTCTCAAATTCTGAAACTTGAAAAACTGAAATTCCATCTTCCTAAAGTCTCCTGTAATAGGAATAGCTTCATGCCATGATTATCTAATGAGAAAGAAAGCATAATGGATAAATAGGTGAATATTTCCCATTCACAGACATGCTGCAGATCCTGTAGTCATAAAAAATGAGCACACGTCCTGAGATAGCAAAAATGCCAACAAAAAAGACATGTGAGTTGCAGTGAAACCTGTGGAACTGCTGCTCTGGCAGCAGTTACGAATCTTACTTTGTTTTCAGATGTTGCTGTGCATAATATTGCTCGTATCAAATCTGCACAGAAGACAGAAATTGTCACTGGCAAAACTGATTGCTAAAATAAATCTGAAAGTGCCTAAAGTCAGTGTGTCAGTTTGTACCCCAAATCTAGTCCAAGAGGCAGAAAAGTGAAAAAATTATTTCTCAAGATGGCCTTTTTTTATGTGGTCAGGACTCCTCAGGCAATGCTCCAGCAGTTATGAGAACCATCTTAAATTCTGGTCATGGTGAGAAAGTGGAGGGGGGTGTTTTGTTATGTTACATTGGACACTGCCTGCCTGAAGTGTTGCAGACATCTTGGTTGCCTTTCAAAAAATAAATCTGTGCCCCAGGTAACTCCTAAGTTGAAAGATGGACAGAAAATACAAGGCAATGTTACTTGGCCCTAACAGGTTGGAGCAGTGGAGCGATGCACTAGGACAGCTGGATCATAGGGCAGCTACTTCTCATACCTTATTGCTGCTGCCAGTACATCCCTAAATGTCCTGAAGAAAAAGGCATAGAGACTGCTCAGTACTTAAAATCTGAAGCTTACAGTCTCAGTTCAAACTGCTGTCTCCTACAAAGAGCGTATTTTGAGATGTCTTCAGCGCTAATCACTTAAAAGAACCAGTTGCCTGATTCTTGGAGTTCTACCAATCATACTGCATACAATGGCACTTTGAGTGCCTGCCCCAATAAAAGAGTTTCTGGCTGGGGCTACAGCAGGGTGAGGAGGTGTCCTGGTAAGTGCTGGGGATCAGGAAGAGGTGTACAATGGCCACTTGTGGACTAGCAAAATCTTCTGGGTGTCTACAGTGCAGCCTGATGAGCTCTTGGGACACTTGTATCTGCCTCAAGACAGCAGAGTGTGGCACAGGCAGTGTGCCCCACCTCACAGTACCACCACAGAGATGGCCCCAGCAAGCATCCTCAAAGGGCCCTAAGAAAACTGAAATGAGGAAAGAACACAGGTGGTATGATGTAAAGCAGTATCACAACAGCGAGATCAGAGTGCCACCAGCAATCTTGGGAGGAAAATTTTCCCAGAAACTTGTCCTTTACACTGTCGTCCTTTCAGGAAAGAGGAAACTGAAACTGGCTGTCACTAGTGCCAGCAGGAGCAGAGGCACTTGTGGAAGAAAGGTACAGTCTAGAGGAAGTATTTGGTCATTGCAGGGCCTTCTTTCTTCTCTCAATTCTCTTGTTATTTAGTTTTTTTGCTACAGTGAGAAATCACCAAGAGCAAGAAGGAAAAACATGAGAAAATACCATTTGCAAGTCTTTTTAATAGACTGGCTACTCTGCTCAGACAGGGGCCAGAGGTTGGAACGGTGCCACCTGGGCACAATTTCCATATCAGACAGCGATGCCATTTGTCTGCATTACTTTTGTATACAGACGATTCTGAGCAAAATAAAATTATTAAGATGTTCCAGCCTGCCCTCAGAAAAAAACTACACAGGTGTCCACCCATTATACTTGGGATGAATTCAAATGCTTTTCACTGCCTTGTCCCAAAATTAGAGTGATATTTAAACACCATTTAAGAGCTTCCTTGACTATTGTAATGCCACATTTACATTTGGCAGAGCTCTTGCTGACTCCTGTCAGCCCTTTTCATTTGCACTGAACCTGGCAGCAGTCTCAGAGAAGGGTATTACAGATTTAGACAATAAATTCTGCTCTCCTCCACACTAGGTTTTGTTGTCTGAAAGGTGAACTCTGAACTGTTGAGGAATTGTGTTAGGATGTAACAAATGAGCAGCTCAAGACTTTTTAGTTTTCATGACTATCATGATTCTTCAATTTTATTATTATATTTTGCACCATTATCCAGCAGGAAGACTTACAATGGGAATGGGGATTCCATTGAAAGATGGAAGCAAAATCAGAAGATATTTTGTTCAATTTGCTTTTAACTGGAAGAAAAAAAATAATAGCATCTAGTCTTGTTAATCTGTCACAAATACTGTCAACCTCCTGTCCTTCAAAGATAATGCAAAAAAAAAAATATATATTT
>VZTT01020900.1:24571-52502 GCA_013400855.1 Buphagus erythrorhynchus
AAAAAAATATATATTTTTTTTAAGTTTCTATTTGTAAAAAAGCACTGAAGACACATGTCTTGTAGCTTAATTAAATTAGGGGAAATTATTAAATAGCATTAATAAAAATTCTCCTTCTTTCTCAAACAAACCCTTTAGTTGA
Source organism: Buphagus erythrorhynchus (assembly GCA_013400855.1). Taxonomy (NCBI): domain Eukaryota; kingdom Metazoa; phylum Chordata; class Aves; order Passeriformes; family Sturnidae; genus Buphagus; species Buphagus erythrorhynchus. The sequence continues at coordinate 24,714 of VZTT01020900.1, forward strand.
AGCAAAGGCCAAGTTTTTTTAAATAAAACTTCAGATCTTAAGCAACAAGCATACAGAATTATCACTATGGGCAAACCTCAGCACTAAAATGGTGACATATAGGAAATACCACTTCCGGTAACCTAAATGACACTGTAAAAACAATTTCAGTAAGATTTTAATGTTAATACAAGGCATTTTTATTAATAGACAGAATATGGATGGATTATATTTAAAGATGAATATTAGAAAAGGAATTCTTCCGAGTCATAAGCACCATTACATTTGCTGCTGTTACTGACTCAGAGTGTCAACACAACTTTTGCATGCCGATATTTTGGTGTTGTGTTTTTCAGAACACTAGCCTAAGGACCACAGAATATTAAAAAAAAAAAAAAAACCAATAAAATATTTTGTACACTAATATTTATTGCTTAAAATCTGTGGACAGAGGGCGGGCGGCTGAATATAGAAAACATTTGGCATTCCAGGAGTTACCTGCCCAATTATATTGCCTATAATTCACATCAACATTTTTTCAAAATGTTTGGAATTATAATGACAAAAGCATAATTTTATAAAAGAGTAATAATTTTAATTGCTCATATTATTAGTATTGACTGACACCTAGCACAAGAAAGTCATGAACCTGTAAGACCGGGTCCGGACAAGTGCCACAAAAATGATCAGGGGGCTGAAATACCTCCCCTAATAAAGAAAAGCTGAGAGAATTATGGCTGTTCAGCCTGCAGAAGAGAAGGCTCTGTGAGCACCCTATTGTAACTCCCTCATGAAAGATGCTTAGAAGAAAGATGGAGAACATTTTTACCAGGGCATGTGGTGACAAGACAAGAGACAATGATTTTACACTGAAAGAAGGTAAATTTAAACTAGATCCAAGGAAGGAATTTTTCAATAATGAGGGTGGTGAGGCACTGGAACAGGTTTCCCAGAGAAGTTGTGGATTCTCCATCCCTGGAAATGTTTCAGGCCAGGTTGGATGGGGCTTTGAGTAACCTGGCCTAGTGAAAAATGTCCGTGTCCATGGGCAGGGGAGTTGGAACTAGATGATGTTTGAGGTACCTTCCAAACCAAACCATTCTATGATTCTATGATGAATAGGTTGCTGAGGCAGTAATAGTTATCACAGGTTATCTACCACCTTATGGAAAACCAGTAAAATGCATATCCAATTCTGTTCTCGTCTGAAAATGGCTTCTTGGAATTTATAACTGTATAACCTTCTCAGAATTAGAGTTTCAACATTTTCCTCTCAAACACTGCAAAATGTCAAAAGCATATAGCTAGCACAAGATTAGTTCCGCTCTCAGATACTGACTAAAGGAAGTAGCTGGGTAAGAGTGGTTGCATGTTACGAAAATATAATTGGTTTTTCACTTCAGCTCTTCAGTGGGTCTGGGTAAAAATAATTGCTGAATATTCAAACATATGCTGTCAAAACACTAACTTCAATTAATTAGATTCTTCTGGATATAGTTTGAAATATGACACTACGTTCAGCTAACTTTCACTTTGGGGACAAAATGCCCTACAAAATCATGCTTAGAGGCATTCTGTCCCTTGCAGTTTGTACAGAATTACTTTGTGGAGAGCTTTCACCGAGAAATTCTTCAATAAGTTTTCTCTGAACATCCTCTTAGAATCAGAGAGTAATCTCCTCAAAATAATCACATTTACTTGAGATACAGCACTCTTACCTCCCTGCTATTTTTCTCTAGAACATCACCTAGACAACCTGACAGTGCATTTGCGAGGCACTGACATATGCGTATGTCGAGAGCACCACATTTCAAACTCCTGCCTCATGTTCCTGTACTTTATTCTCAAGTCTATCAGCTTTTCCTCCAGCTTCTATTGAAGTGCATTTGAAAGGCACTATGCAGTACTTATTTACATAATAATACCATATAATGGTACTTGCACTGTATTACATTTGGTCTACTACCGCCGTGACCCATGTACTTTCATTAAGGTGACGTAGTGGCGGCCATTAGACATTAAATAGAAGAGTCTTGAAAGTATCATGATGAGACACCGTTGATAAATGCTAATTGATCTTCTAATAAAGTAATTGTGTGAGATAGAAGAAAACCTCCTGGAAGACTGAAGACTCTTGAGATACATTTTCCAGGAATAATTAGAGTTCTTGAGCACTTTATCACCTTTAGAAGTAATTGCGCAGCTTACTTTATAACAGGTAATTTCAAAGGCAATGATGAGAAAATTCACAGACGCTTTCTACATGCTGCATAATAAATAGACACATTGGCGGTGATTAAGTGGCTTCCTTCCATTCCATAAATTGTTGACATTACGGACCCAAGTTCTTTGCTGCAAACTAAGAGAAGCACTGGCAAAGTTTTATTCCTTGTCATCTTACTGAAAGAAGACCAGTTGCTAATCTACTTTGTAAGATTTGCTAGACACTTAATCACTGTCTAATCTGTACAGCAATCTGTATTCTCGCTTGTTTGGGGGTGTTTTTTCCCCTTTTAAAAAGAAAATAAAACAAACAAATAAACCCCAAACAAACAAACAAAACACAAAAACAAACAAAACCCACCAAAAACCAAAACCAGTTCTCTTGTTTGGAATCTAGTGAGTGCATGAAACTGTGTAGAACACTTTTATCAATTGCTCCAGCTTCTAGGATTACTGCCACAGATCTGGCCAAACCTCTTGGCACCAGGGCAAAACTGGATCAAAATAGCTTGGTGTAGCATTTTACATCCTTCCTGCCAGACAGTTAATCACACTTAAAAGATTGAACTCATGGTAATCCACACTTGGTCTTCAGCACTAAGATTTCGGAGAATGCTTGGAATAAAACCTGCTGTCAGTGAAGTCAGTGGCAATGAAGAGGATGGTCAGTAGTGTGGGGAAATGCTCTCTCCTACCTGTAACCATGGGAGCATGTGAGAACTTGCCCTGCACAGCCACCTTAGCCCCAGGAACTTCAGGGAAGTCACTTCACTTCGTGCAGTCCTTACTGCAAACACTTAAGGTGCCTGCAGGGCAAAAATGACTCATGAGAGTGGCTGCATCTTTTCTACTCATGGACACCTGAATGACTTTTAATTTGGTCCAAGTTATTGCTTTTTGTAAAAACTACCAGAGGCAAAAGTAATAACTGATTTATTGTTAACTGCCATACAGCTCTAGCTAAAACTCTGACCTGCAGCAGCTTTTCAGCTACTTAACATCCTTTCATCATTGTTAAATGAGCTTCTATTATTAACAAACTGACTTCCCTTTGAAGAAAACAGAAAAATCAACTTCTTTAGTGAGACCATTTTTGTCCTCTTGAGTTTTGTGAAGTTCAGATTGATGGCTCACAATGCAAAAAGATTTTATGGGATCTGTACTGCTTATAATAATATTTATGTTGATAAAGAAAGAAGACTGAACAAATTATAATAAACAATGAATCAGTTTGCAACAAAGGACAATATTTCTATAAGCAGCTTAAGGTTTGAGAATCAATATTTCAAAGTAAGTATGATCTAGGAATCACACATCTTAAATTTCTTTACGGCCATTTTCCTTTTGCTTATTTTAATTATTGTGCTTAAAGCTGATGTCCAGTTGTCCATCAGATTTCCTCAGAAAATGTATTGATACCAACATGTCTTTAGTGCTCCCCTTGCTCATTTGCTTTACCAGCTGAACATTGTCACAGTCAAAAATGGATTTCTCATTCTGCTCAAGCTCTGTTCTGATTTTTTCAAGTTGCAGATTCCAGCCATCAGTTGCCACAGTGTGCCTTTGTAGGCCATAGTAAGTAGCATTTTAGATCCTCGTATCTTCTTTAGTGATAATATTTACACACTCCAATGAAAGAATCACAGCTCACTGCCTTTAGCAGAGAGAATTCTTCACTGCCAGGGGCATTTCCCCTGGATCCCAGAAATACATGGTTTGATTTTTTTCCTGCCTTCCCTCTAGATTTTCCAAGTGCTTTTATAATGATGATAGAAGGGTTATAGTCAGTATTCCGGTCCCAATACAAAAATCACCTCACTGCTTACCTATTTAAACACCAAAGGAATATATTAACATTTTTAGTACAGGCTGCACTGACTGCTTATATAAAGTTTCTAGTATTTCCAAGGTCTAAGTAATTTTCAGAGGCAGAGTGTTCTACGTCTGAGTCATTAAAATCAGATTATGACCTGTTTTTTTTAAGACATCCCTCTACATGAAGGTGAGGCACTAAAATAGGGAAATTCTAAGGTCTTAAAGAGAGTCTTGAATTAAGATTATGCTGGGATGCAACATGTATCTCTCATAGCATGACTTAATCTAGAAAGTTTATAGCAACGGTTTTTCTCAGGTCCCCTTAACTTTTTCTGCATCCCATTTGTCCCTACATGCATAATACCTATAATTTGACAGTCAGCATGTCCATTTAGAATTGACAATTAAAGTACCTGTTCTGTACTGCTATTTAATAAAGGGCCACTTCAATCCTTCTGATTAGTCACATTTTTTTCATTCCTTTCTTGTTTACTCTGAAAGGCCTTTCATCTGATTCCATGTTCAAGAATTGCTGAAAGTTTTAAAAGCGATTTCAGTATGCTATACTGCAGAGTGATATTGCAGCTAAAGACACAATTAATGGTGGAGTAGGGGGGCTAATGCCTGCCTATGTCTGTAAACTGGATAAATGAATTTTTGTTGAGTTTGCCTGGCTTAAGTTGATTTTTTGTTAACTTTACAGATAAACATTTGTTAACAAAATCAGCGACTTCCTAGTTAAAGACTGTAAAGGACTTACAGAGTATTAAAGGAAAGCAAGCTCTAGTTTGTCTTTGAACAAGCCAAGTAAAGAAAATAAACTTTATGACTCTAACTAATAATAGCAAGTGGTACAGCTTAGATGATGAATATCAAGGATCAAAATGGGTTATTTGGGAATGATCTACTGAGAAAAATTTATAATTTTTTTAAAATAGTCTGCAGAGAAGGTATTAAATTTGGGTAACAATTCATCTAACAAAACTGAAAATATTTTGGCCCTTCAAAATAAGTCTTAATTGAATTAATCAGCTTAGCTTGAGAGGCATGATTTTAGTTCTGTGATTCTATTTTTTGTGTACATTAGTTTTAGGTTTATTCAAGCTTTACATATAGAGAACAGCTGTGATGGTCCAACATTTACACGCTGCCTCTTGGCTCAACGGATCCATAAATTATTTACATCCTAAGTTTTCCACCTGTCCTGTGAGCACAGCTTCCAGTGAAGTCCATAAAAAAAGTAGCCAATGAATCAGACTCCAAGAAGTCCCAAGCTCTCTTCATCAATCAGAGAAAGACTGCAAGCACAACCTGTATACCCATACAGCTTACTGATGTTATTCAATGGATAAACCATGCAAGTGAAAGCACAAAACTTCAGCCATGCAGCCGAGAGCTCTTCACTTTGAAATTTGGAGCAGACACTGGAAACAGCATTCTGATCTTTTTGGAAAATAATACTCGTGCTTCTGTAACTGTAAGGGAGTATGGCCTTCCTTTTAATAGCCACAGTGAGAGCACAAATATCCTCTCTAACAAGCAAATCCTCTTGGCATGAATAGAGATTCATGCAGTGCTATCACTTTTTTACAGCAGGGATGAAAGCTCACCACTCCCTTCTGCTGAGCAGTGTTTAATGGTGTTTGCAGAAAGCTTTCCTCAACAGAAGTGCAATGCATGCTTTTCAAATTCTGCAGATTTCATCTTATGATTTGCATCAAGCTGTCTACCTCAGAACCATGTAAACCCAAAGAGGAAAACTCTGAAACCATAAAAATCAAAAGCTTAATAAAACCAGGATTGCCACACTTTGGAAAGACTTTTTCACTCATCTAATAGGCTCTCTAGGGAGACACTCACTGTTTGAGACTTATTTTCTTTAAAGAAAATTACTGATTTGCTGAGAGACATTTGAGGGACAGAACTGCAGAAAATCTCAAAGAAAATGTGTTCTTCTGGAATAAGATAGTCTATCACCACTAGGGATTTTTGCTGAATTATTATGCTCCTAGTTATGTTCATTTTTAAGACAAGGCAACTTAAAATTCCAGAAACTGAGTGCTTGTAGAAAGTTCGTATCAAAGTAGATAGAGCAATTATAGCCACTTGAGATTCAGAACCCCTCTGCTCCTCCTTTAGGGGCACTCATGCATAAGTGATGATGTAGAGTTGTTCTTAATAATGATTTCCTAACCCAAGTGATATATTTAGATTTCCATGTTAATTAAATTCATATAACAAACCCTACTGATCCTAGTGAAGCTGAAGACTTGAATAAAAAACATTTAACAAATTATGAGAGTTCATTCGTCTTCCCAGTAATGTAAACTGTGATTAACTCATATATGCAATTTCCTTCTGCCTGCAGCGATCCCTGTACTACGTGCTGCATAAACACTCCTGGAAACTGGGCTTATACATGCAAACTGCATCAGGATGCTCTTTATGTCTGATTCCACTTCTCCTCCATCAGCTCTAAGCACAGACTTACTTTAGGACAGGTTACTCAATTAAATCATTAGGATTTCTGCTTTCACTGTGTCAAAGAAATCCATGCCATCCACATGGACAAACCAAATGTATAACAAAAAATCCATGGTGGTTTAAGAATCTCACATTATTCCCCTCATTCATAAGATGGCATAAGAGATTTTGTAACATTTATCCAAGAGCTTTAACAGACCCTTGAGGTCTCCCCTTTGCTGTGTTTCACCTCAAATTACCTGGTACAGATAATAGAAATAAATACATTTGTTCTGGGAGGTGTTCGGCATGCTGCTACTTCCTCTCCTACTATACCACATAAAAACAATCCCCTCTACCCAAACTTTTCATTTAATTTATTCTCTTAAATTGTAACTAGCTGTATTTTTGAAAATGGGAATGAAAGTTAGACAAAGAAGAAAAATACAGGTGTACGTCGTTCCACAGAAAGTGCAGCTAGATATCCTGCACCTTTCCCAGCTGCACATTCACCCAGAGGGACAGGAACCCATGCAGCTTAATTCTCACAGGGGAGTGCAATGTGTGAATAAGGTCCAAGCAACGGGGTCCATGGGATGTATTTGTGCCATGCAAATTCAGGTGCACTTGCAGGATGGTAAGGGAAGTACTTTCTTCCCAGGAGATTTTTTTATGAGACGTTGCTCATATGTCAGACATCACATCCTCCAGGGGTGGCACCACAACTTGCATGGGATGCCAGAGGTGTCAAGCTCAGGTGATGCTAGAAGGGCTCCAGACAGCTGAAAAAAACCCAAGCAAGCATAATCCAGATAAGAAATGGCTTTTGAGAAAAGAAAGTCAACTGGGTATACTTGCATAGCCAACATACGAGGCTTAAAGTTTACCACAGAGCATAGACAGTGTGTACCCTTGCTTATCTTGCCCTTCTTATTCTAAAAACCATATTGGGTCCATCCCAAATCCAATCTTTGTTTCTCAAGATTCCAATCTCAAAAATTTGGGTGTGCTAATAAACAATTGTATTTCTCTAAGACAAAAAAGGAAAGGGTTCAGATTAGTTTTAGATATTCAGTCAGGAAAATGTTAGGTCTATTATACAGACAGATAGAAAAGAAAAAGAAAGAAAGAAAGATAAAACTCATTTCCAAAACATTTTAAATATTAGAAGTTTGACAAATTTGTGAAAAGCAATAACATCCCTTTTTCTCCCAGCTGTTATTGTTGAAAATGAAAAAAGTTGTTGAAGGCAGAAGCTCTATTTCAGAAATGAATGAGAAGCAGAGAACTTTAAAATACAAATACAAGAACAATGTTCTATATTTAATACGATAATTTTAAATTTTGTGTAATCTTGCACAAAGATTGTGATTTATATTTTAAGGATAGAAGAAGGTGCTGAGAAGGGAGAGGTGATAAAGCCACCATCTCTAATGGAAAATAGAGGAACAGATACTTATCTAGTTCATCGGTAATGACAGCCTTTCCTTGCATTTCTTGTTTTAATCTCTTCACGATTTAACATAAGAGAGAGTTCAGTGAGTTTCCTGGGAACTGGCTCATGGGCAAAAGATAATAGTATGTTTTTTTCTGTTTTATTTTTTATTTTGCAGCTAATTGAATTTTAATTCCACTCAGAAATTATTTTTTAAAAAATATATAAATGCAGAACATACTTTTCCTTTCAGCTTCTGTGTGGCTAATACAGTTTTTAAAGCATCATACTGCTTTGCACATGTTATTATTTCTCCTCCAGATTGAAACACTGTTTTTCAAACACTTTTGTTCAAAAGGTCTGCTTATGCAAAAGTTGTTAAAACAAATCTTACTGACTCAAATACTCTTCAAAGCACATGAGGAATTATTACTGTTTTGTTTTGGAGGCAGAATATCCATCCAGAGCTATGGAGGCCAATATTGCTTTAACTTCAGGTTCTCACATTGCATAATAAAGGAGTTTAATAATACTTTTATTACATATAACATAAACCTACCTAAATAGGTTTAACCAAGCAAAATTTAAAGTAGAAGGAGCAATTTAAAGGGAATGTAAATTTAAATTTAATTTAAATGTCTAAACCAGCTTCCATCAAAAAATAAGAACTTCACCTAATATCTGTGCATATGACACTGAATGAATGAATCTGTTTTCTCTGGAAATGACCAAATTCAAATGTCTTAGAGGTGCTCTCAGGCACACACACGTAGTCCTGTGGTAAACAAAGGTGTGAAATTGCAGCACAACTGCTAGAGCTTACCTGCCCTTGTACTCTGGTGGGGGCAGCTGTGTTGGCCCTGCCCTTGGTCACAGCAGGTCAGCAGAAGCTGCAAGCGTGAACAGGGACACTCACTCATCACACCTGACAACACCAGGCACTGACACCTGAGCTGCTGCTTTGACATATTCTCATAAACTTGCTGTTCCTTAATGGAATGTAGGCCTTAACCAATCCCTGGTAACGTCAGCTGGAACTCTACTGGCTTTCACCAGCAAATAAAGGAAAAGCCACACAACTCCCCCGAAACAATTTGTCCTACACACCTGAGCCCTGAACACTTCCCAGTAATGAAAAACTGTGCAGCCTTGTGTAGCAGTGAGTTAGGGCATTAACCCTTTGGAGCAGCGGAAATAAGGCACACAGCTACATGGTCATCCCTCAGGATAGGAAGGAGACATTTTATTGAGAGCACGATTTGTACTTATAGGATCTTCCAAAGAGCCAAGACAAGACAGCAGCTCATTGGATAATTGAGAAAACACCTCTGGGACAATACTTCAGAATGAGTCCCACAGCCGGTACCAGGTGTGAATCTAATGTTATTAATTCCATTCTATTCTGACCAAATTATCATCCTGGGAGAAAATCTCCCTACCGGAGCTGACACGTTATCAGCTTGGGAACGGAGCTGAGAGAACGGGAGAAACTCCAGCCTGGGAATGATTTTCCTGGCTGTAATTTTTCTAGATCTCTAACAGCGTGTCCACAGTCTTGTGCATCTGTATTTCATCTGTAGTCAGCATGAAAATACCATTTCATCCTCCCACATGCCTTTCACAGCCTTTTGGAGAAATCTGTGTTAATAGGATGACTCCTGCAGCTATACAATGGGCTCTTACAAGTAAGGGCATGTCAGGGTTCTGTCAATTCTCCTTAGACCACATGGAGAAAAAGAAAGACATTGGTCTACCAAGAGTCCTTGCTGGTACCTTCCAAACCATTTACCTAGCACTGAAATGGGCCAGAGGTGGGTGTGTAAGAAAATGCACAGCCAAAATACACTTTGGGCATGAAGGAGGGCAGTGGTGCCAGCTGAGCTCAAGATTCTACCTAGGAATCTGATCCATGTGCTTTCCTACACAGATTTAATCAAAGGAAAAGGATGTATTTTCAGATTTAAAAAAAGCTGGCAGGTTAGTAAGGCTTATGACAGCTACACAGGAAAGTGTCCCAAGTGTCAGAGATAATATTCTGCACCGACCAAAGGTCAGAGACACAATCAACAGGATAAGCAGTGGAAAAAAACACTCATCAGGGAAAATTTGACAAGTGACATAGCTATCAACAAAGAGCTAGAAGGTTTGCCTGCCAGCTCAGTACAAAATTTCTGAAGTAATGAAATTTTGGAAAAACAGAGAGACAAGTGACACAGTCCACTATTACTTTGTCTGTGGTATATTCCATCTTCTCTTGGACATTGAAAATAGTGAATTTATGGAGGTCACCTATCCCAAAAGTTCTCAGAGTAGGTTTTTAACTCATACTCTAAGACAGCTGGAAGGTCTTTCTAACTATTACTTGAATGCAATGGAGCACCAAATATATTAATTCATAGAAATTTTCCTTCCATATCGTAATCTGTCTCACACATGTCAAAATAACATGAGTGATTCATGCACTGTTTATCTGTTGCCAAGCGCTATGCCTGTCAAGGAATGCAAACTTGGATTTAAAAGGTGTCTAAATTTATCTGGCAAAGTTGGAAATTATTTGTATTACTCATTAGCATCAAAGAGCTTTCTACATTGTGCCCACAAAATATGACCCTCTAGGCCATAATTACCCCCTCCTAACTTGTTATCTGTGTGTACATGGTGTGTAGGACAAAATACGCAACAGAAGGAGTGTGATCAAATCAGGCACTTCATTATCATGTTTTCCACTCATCTGTCCAATTATGATTCATTTTACTAGGTGAAGTAAATGGTTCAGCACTGAAATGCATACTGATTTCTGCTCTTCTAGACATTGTGAGTAGATCCAATATTTCCCAATTTAAGGTCCCCCTGATGCAGCTCTTTGAGTTAGAATAGGTCTTATTTTAATTCAGTTTCTGTCTTTTTAACTAGTAATGTGCATGAGCAAGGGGTTGGTGGAAGAAGATTTTAAAGCTCCACAAAGCTTTTTAATCCTTTTTAATGCTCCACAGAGCTTTAAAATTGTCATTTTCTCAAAAGCAACATGAATGTAGAATAGGCTTTCCCTCAGTCAAAATATTCACAGAAAGTATAGAAGGTGTAGGAAGCTGTTTAATTTGCATTATATGAACCCTGCCTTATTAATTAGGAAAATGATTCTCAAAGATTTTCCCTGACAAAGCCCACTTTCAGTAAAACAAACACCGGTCTTCATTAACTAAAAAGTTAAAAACTTTTTTTTTTTGCTTTTGTGTTGCTTATTTTTACTAACCTGTTTATGAATATTGGTCAATTATTCACCAGCAGTTAAGAAGAGATAGGTAATCTGGGAAGTTTTTTCCCCCAGTTTCTATGTTTTCTTTTTGCTTGCCCCTGCACTAAACCCAAGATCATGTATTAATGACAGCACCATTTGCTCACTGAGTTAATAAATAGTATATTGTAGCACCTAAGATTTCCTGAATCAATGATTCTGTCTTCTATTCCCAAAAGCATGTACAAGTTTTGGAATATCCCCAGCACCAAATAAAAGAGTGCTCAGCAGGAACAATCCACAAAAATCTTTGCTAGAATGGGAGTGAAGCCCCTGTTCATGGATGTATCAGCTGTTGACAGCTGAGGTCAATACAGCTTGTGCTTGTCCACCACTTCCACAGCCAGTGACCTCCTAAGAAATCCTATTCCCACACACCCATCCCATTGTTTCATGGCTTCCATAAATAGCAGGAAATTGCCCCCATTCTTCAAATTCAATATCCTGGAGGTGAGAGTGAGAAAAAATTCCCTTTATTTCTGACTGCAGCAATACCCAACATTTCTTGACAGTCCTGTTTGACTCTATGACTCAATAGCAGTCCAGATCCTTTGGTTAGAGAATACTGCCCTTGTGGTCCAAGAGTCAAAGTACCTGAGCACTTGATGTAGGAGCATGTTTCCACAAGACAAGCATCCCAAGCCACAGGATGGGAGGAGATGGGAAAGGATAAAATTTTATGTTGTACTGCAGGAAAGAAGAAAAAAATCCCACAAGCCTGGAAAGCTCTGCCCATAGGGAGACCATTCTCTCCCCAGGAAAAGGAAGGTAAACAGAAGAAGAAAGCATGACTATAAACTTTTAGATTTAAATCTAGTTAATCTTTTTAATTTAAAAAAAATGTATTACTCCTGTAGTCAGGTAAAATGGTCAAAAGGAATTGATGCTTTAGTAAGGGCAGGACAGATGTGAAAAAACAGGTGAATTTGTGGAAAGGAATTGGGATGCACCAGCCTTGTAAGCTGTGCTTAGGTAATATCTACAACCACAGGACTGAGCAGCAAGCCAAGGCTTTGTCAGGACTAAACTCAGATACACAACATTCTCCCTGTGCACTGCTCTCCATGGCAAGCTGGCTTCCACACAGGCCAGGACAGTCATCCTGGCCTACTCAGGATAATCCCTTGTCTGGACAGACAGGGGACCAGGACATAACATTGCTCCAGGTTTTTTTGCCTGTCCCTGCAGGAAGAACATCCAGGAATGAAGAGCTCAGTGGGGACAAGGACTTTCTGATCTATTGGAACACCCCCCAGCTGCACCCAGCATGCCCATGTTACTGGTGAATGAGATGAGCATCCTAGGTCAGCACCAGAAGGGCTTGACCCTCCTGCTAGCAGCAGCCAACACAGAATAAAAACTGAAAAAAACAGAGTGTGAACAGGACTTTTCAATTTGTTTTGTTTGTTCTTTGTATTGACATGCTGGTTATATTTCAATAAATCATAAAAATTATTATTGGAGAAAAAACGTCATGGGTAAGAAGGAGTTGGAAAAAGACCAGTATACATGAGAGAGGAGGCTAACTTTCCAGCCTCATCTCAGAAACTCTTAAAGAACCTTACCCCAGTGAATCCTAGCACTGAATACAATAGGGTTAGTTTTGGATAAGAGCCCATCACAAAGGACAGGGTTCCAGTGTTTGACTTTCACTTACAGTGCAACTCTTTGTGTGTTCTAAGTGCTTCACTATGGCACAGACTTTCACACTGGAATAAAGGACATAGATGAAATAAGGGAGCAATTAAGAAAAGACAGCCAGAAAGTAGCTGCAACCTGCAGGTGCTACTAGTAAATCAAGCTTATTTCCATTTCTACTACCTATCTGATAAAGCTAGATGAACTCAATTCCAGAAGATTACCTTTATTTAACTGAACAATAAAATATCAGCAAATACAACAAACAGATAAATCTTCTTCCCTGTGTTACGTCTTCCCAGCCATTTTCTCATTTTCTAAAATCGTTTTATTTGCTGCTGTTTTGCTAACTATTGCAAGTGGAGCGCTTTTCTCTAATTTTAAATTCACTCAAAGTCATAACCCATGGCAGCTGAGTCTAGCTATGATTAATGTCCCAAATCACTTCTGTTCAAGTTGCCACTGCATTTCTATCTGCAATATCCGAGCACTCAGCACCATCTCTGGCCAACTGTGTTCAGTACAAGCTAAAATTAAAATAAACAGAAATCCCCAGTACCGAATTCACAGGACTCAGGACAGATGAGGTTGACATTAAGATTTTGTAGACAAAAAGAACTTTGCTCATTTGGAACATAAGGTGCCCCCAGAAGTGAAAAACGTGAAATTTGATTCAGATCTTTCTATAAAACTCTATTAAATTTCTACAAATTTCTGTATTACATTTTACAATTTGTGGGTTTGTTTCTCCGATATCTGCAAAGAATTAAACCCCTGTGTTTCCTTTTGCAGGATGGCAATGTTTTCTGCCTTGAGTAAATAGCTGCAGAATGATGGACTAGATGGAGAGAAGCTGTGAGGACAAAATCCCTGCAAGGATGGGAATCCATATTTCACACTTTGGTCCCTTACCACAATGAATGAAACCTAAACCACAAATCTAAATACTCATTATTACAGAGGAAAATACTGAATTTGAGCTTACATATCTGAACTAAGAAAAATGCACTCCCCAGCCTCCATACCCTATATAGAAGCTTGCATTTTTCTTCATATTTTAAAGTGCCCATGTGGTTAAAGGATAAAGATAATATGTGGAATCTAATTTGCACATCACTTTTCCTTCCAAATCCTGGGAAAAATCAGCTTTAAATTATTTGGTTGCATTAACCCTTTTTCAGGGTTGCAGGTTGAACAATATATGGAAAACATGAAATTACTGTAGTTGAAAAATTATTCCCTCAAGTTACATAAGTTGTAACAGGAATACACTCTCCCTTCCCCAAACATTCATAAATACATGTATGGAAAAATTTCAGTTTTGAGGCTGTGTGGGTTAGATCAAGGCTTAGTCTCTGCAAGTGGTTTCATTAACATCTGTTTTTCTTCCCCTGGCCTCGCATGCATACTTAACAAAGTCCAAGAGGAAAACATGATCATCAACTGCATTTGAATTGTACATAGAACAAGGACAGTGATCTTTTGCTTTATGAGTCTGTGTAAAGTGCAAGAGTATATTACAATTACACATTAAATTCTGATCCCTGACCCAAAATAACTCAGAAATTCACGTTGAAGTAAACGCAACAGTAGAAGTCTTCCTTTCTATTTCCATTCTCTGGTCTCGCATTCTACAACATTTGATTGTTCTTCTTCACGCTAAAAAATGATAATCACCTCATTTATTTAAATGATTTATCAAAATGAGGGTTGACTCATAGGAGAAATCTCAGACTTCAATTCTACAAAAGCCTAAATGGCAACTTAGGATAAAAGTATTACAATAACCTGTCATAGAAAAGGCTGCGTCTATTTCTCATCTACTTAAGTTTAAACATATATCATTGGTATTCCAAGTAGCCCAGGCACGAAATGCCAATTAATCATCCCCTTGCACTTTCTCAGATATCCCAAAGGCATTAAAAAATAAATTTAAGTTTTCTTTCTATTTTTTCACTAGTCATAACAAGCATGAAAAAGGCTTTACTCAAGAGCCACAAGCAGAATGTATGCTCATCAAGCGTAAAAATGTCTGTTCACTGAACATTTGCTCAGACTTTTATGCTGATTGACTTCCTGTGTTTTCTTATTCCTTGCATGTTCTCTTCTTGTTACGATGAAACGCAACTGACTTTCAAGAGCATAATGTGGTTGTAGAAAAGAAATTTAGATGCACATCTTTGAATACGTAAGTGGATTTAAAACACAGTATTCAAAAGAACTACTTGGAAACTTGATTATAATCAGTTATCCTTCATGCCATTTGGAACCTCAGTAGTCAGATGCCATTTGTGTCCCAGTCCTAGAAGATCACACTTGTTGCAGCTTCTGAAAGTTGTGCAAGTGTTGCATAAGCGGGGGCCCACTGCTTTCCTTCATTTTATTCCTTCAGCTCCCTGTGTGTCATCTGACCCCCGTCCTCTGCTTCTGTCTCATCCAAGGAGCTTCCCTCTTCGCTCTCCTCCAAAACAGCTCATCTTCAACTCTGTTGTCCCACATTTCCATTTGCCACATTGCCATGCAAAAGGTCCCCCTACCCTCTTTAACCCTGATCTCTTTTCTGATGCCAGGACTTCTGTGTAGCCAGTCCTTCATATGCCACACTTTTTTTATATCTCCTTGCTAGGTATAAGGTTTCTCCATTTATTTGAGCCTTCCTGTTGCCTCTTCCAACTTACATCTCTTCTGAAGTTGCTCACAGCCATAATGAGCTTCCCGTGAAAGAAGGTAGGGAACAGTGAGGATGGTGAAAACAACTTTTGGACAACACTGAGCCTTGCTTGGCTGAGGTAATAATACCAGAGAAAGCAGGAAAAATGAAGTTTAAGAAAGCCTGTAATGGATGTCCTTAAATGTTAGTTAGCTTTCTTTTGTAAAACAAACAGTAAGGGAAAAAAAACAGCAGGAGAGAAGACTGCCTTCAGTTTCTCTCCATACCCATTTTTAATCATGCTTTCCTCTCAGTTCAGTAGGGTTCTCTCTGCCACTGCCAAGAACCTCGTCTGTAATTTTCATTCATGAGATGTAATTTTCAAAAGTACATGTTGCAGAGAAATGGTCCAATGCACCATGAAGTAAATGTGCAATCTTGGCTGAGCCAAATGAACTTGGTTGAGCTCATTTCAGTGATGGGCCCTAGATTAAAACTAAATATTCAGCAGTTAGCATAGCTAAGCAAATGGCCATTTTTGAAGGCATACTGCAAAGAGAAAAGGAGCCTTATTAAAATAGCCTGTCATTACAGCTACTTTTCGAGCTAAAGTAGAAAGAAACTAAGAAAATGTGAAAGAAATAAACTTGAGGGAGCGAAGAAACTGTTAATAGAGTGTGTGGCATGTTTCCATGCAGTTGGGGTTCTGTGAGTTGTTTTATTTATTGCAGATATCATGATTTTAAGCCCTGTAGGACTGGGGGTGGTAGGCTAGCTACAATATCTTTCTGTTGTTCCAGATTGTATGCTAGAAAGAAAAGAAGTTAGAAAAGAAGGACTAGCAGTAGTTCAGTGGTCAACCTGAACTACAAGCCAATATTAGGGAAAAAAGGCATGGTTATGCATGCAGAAATCTCAGAAGAATGCCTGCTTCCTTCTAAAAGGGACAGCAGCACCCATAAGGACAACAAACAAGCTGGATCCTGAAGTTTGTGCCTTGTATGACAACTCTTCAAAGCAATACAGTGTCTCCAAACATCCCAAGGGGACTATGGTTCAGTTATAACTTTGTGGGAAATGTGACATCCAAAGCATCAGCATCACTTAGGGATGGTATATCATTCCCTCAGAGGATCTCTCAATTACAAGTAATGTAACACCTCAAGGAAATGGCATGGTACATGGAGTTCTTCCCATCAGCTTCTCACTACAGCTTAGATGAAACAGCGACACACATGACTTAATTCTTACAATTGGGATTCACTGACAGCTACTTAGATGCTGTTTACTGTCATAAGTCCAGTGATAGTTTGTCCTATATCCCCTAACAACTGGGTTCTTTTAACTAGCTTGGGATGTTTTGTAACAGTGAGCTTTCCTCTTAGAAACACATCTTTGAATATGGAAATGATTGCTGATGATGGGACAACCTCTTCCTTAATTAAAAAACTAGTACAAGCCCAGACTAAATTTTGCTTTGTATCTCAGCCATTTGCAAATGCTTGCAGATGAGATTGGTCCTTGGCTGCTGCACAAAAAAATAAGCCAAATAGACAGAAATATTACAAAATATTGAAAAATTTCAGAATTACTTCTTGGCATTCCCAGTTTTTATCTTCTCTTCCCAGCTGTTTGATACATATCAGAGTAAATACTAGAAAAACAGATTTAAAATATACACACTAATCCTGAAGTCATATGTAACCCTTACTAATGCCTTTTACTTCTGTCACACAGGATAGAGACTCCACTGGTGTCTGACTCAAAAAATGTATGCCAGTGAAATCTTAGAGAGATTGACCAGCTTTGCAGTTGCTATAAATCATTAAAGCTCCAGTGGGTTTCATGCCTTTGCAACTGAACAAAGATGGTTTACAGCTTCAGAGAAGACAATCTGCAGCTATTCTTCATAAAATCTTTGTATAAAACCTTGACATTAAATCATAAACCAGTGGCAAGACACTAACTACAAGCAGGAAAAGAAAGATTTGAAAGGATAGTGTGACAAAGAGGAGACAAATATGTACAACAGATGTAAATGTTTCAGAGCTAAAAAGCAAGTGCTACTCCCTTGACATTTATTTCTGTCAAAATATAATGAAAGAATAGCAAAAAAGTGTCTCAGTAACGCACATAATTATGAATGTAGCTATAGACATATTTGCTTGAAGTGATAAAAATAAAGACATTCCCAGGTGCTAATGGTGACTAATCAATCTTCTCTTAACAGGTAACACACCCTTAACTAAAAGAAAGGAAAAGCACATTTTCCCGAATCAGTCCAAGAAGTCAATCAAAAGAAATCAGGAGAGCAAAAGCATTAGTTATGTACCACAGGCCCTGAATTAATGGGAATTATTAGAATTCAAAAATTGCTTCTATCTAAAAAGTTAATATTCCCCCAGCCCCTGTAATACTGTTGCTCACATTTCTTGAAAATTGAATTTCAATTCAGATTTCTTGAATTTAACTTCTTCATATTATTCTTCAGTAAAGAGGAAGAAATCACCAACCTTGACATGCAGAACTGTTTCCCCATTCTGTTTTGGAGAGAGAGGAGTAAAATTTGCAGCTATTCCCTGCTTGCCTGCTCCTTTCCAAAACTCATATATTTTCAAATCTGTAAAGACTCCAAAGGGTTCAGTGGACAGAAAATGTGTTTTCATCTAAGCAACCTGATGACATGCTGTTACACAGATTCACACAAATATATGCACACCTGCCCTTAACCTTGACAGGCCTTTAGCATGGCCTTCCTTGCCTCTAATTCTAAGAAGAAGCCATCAAATAACAGGGAATGGGAAAAAGAATTTCAAATACAAGAATGAGTAAGTAAAACTCATGGCAGAGCCTAGTCCACCATTCACACTGCACGCTGCTTTGCAAGCACTGAGGAAATGCAGACAACTCCACTATAGTCCTTTAGGGCAATCCCCACTTCTATGCCTTCCACCTTTCTCAAACCTGGAGCTGAAACAATACCTAGGGGCCTCAGAGAGACCATGCAAAAGCCAGTGCCAATTGAGAAGAGCCTGGCAAGTCTACTTCCTGCTCTCAGGATTACTTCTGATTTATGGCTTACTATTGGGAAGCAAGTAAGGAGTTGATTAGAGTCCTCTGCCTTGTAATTCACATCAATCCTGCTCTGGAAATGCAGCAACACAGTTGGCACTGAAGGAACTCCAGGTCAGAACAGGAGGTATCAAGTTAGCTCAAGTGCTGTTTGCATTAGGGTAAAAACCATGGCCACAATATAGGGTCCATCTATGCCCTGCTTTAATTGTCATCATCCTTTTCTAGATGTTGCTTCTCTCTTTAGAAATCCTGCACCTAAGCAGGTGGCATGACAATCCCCAGTTATATGGCTGGCATTATTGTATTCTTCCTCTCCTTCACACATTTCTGACTGCTCCCACAATGGTTCTACAGCACCAGTTTCCTCATTTATTGTAAACCTAGTGCAATGGTAGTATCAAAACATCAGCCTGGCTTATTGGTCACCCAAGCAGTCCTTGATGATTTTCCAAGGAGAAAATATTGCTGAAGGAACAAAAGGTGCACAAATGTCTAGTTTTTTTAATCATGAAAGGTAGGTAAATAAGGGGGGTTTACAAACTCAGGGTTTGTAAACATCACTAATTTCTCTTGGGATATTTCATTACCTCCACTTTTAATTCATGTACAGGTAAAGGGTCACATTTGTGAAACATGGTTTTATTATCTGTGAAAATATTATGATTCACTGTTAGTCTTACAATAAATGTAATGTTCAGGGAGTCCTTTATATATATCCAGTTCAGCAAAGCTCTTAAACAAATGTTTACACTTCAGTAATGCTAGGTACAAAACAACATCATACATTTCTTGATTTTCCAAGATGGTTATTGGAATGCCTGTGTTGACAGAAACACTTCTTACAAACATACACCCACCACAATCACACACACACAAAATTAATAAAGGAATTGTTGGGTTTTCTTCTTAACAATGAATAACTTAGCAATGAACAATTACATTGGCAAACAAATTAATTTTAAGTTCCTAGGTAAAAACACTTCCCGCGTCTGTGTGAGACAAGTCACATTTAAATCCTGCTTAGAGCTGGGATTCCACAATGCTATTGTACTTAATAGCAATAATAATAGTGCTAACAGCAGTCTGATCCTTGCTCTCAAAGATACCTCCTTCCACACACAGTGACTGCTCTTGTACTCTGTCTCCACTGGGGTGAAGCTTCTTGTACCGCAGTGTATCAGGAAAATAAGGAAATGCAATTTCTCAGCAAATGCAGCTGAGTTCTGCTCTGCCCACCCAAGTCCAAAGGCACATAAAGACTTTCAGCACCTCCCAGCACATGCATTCCCTGGGCATCACGAGGAGTGCAGACCTTACCACAAATGATTCCACCCTGCATCCCAGCAAATGGCATCTTAATGATTTCAGCTGTAGCAAATGTTCTGGGAAATGCAGAGTTGGACAGAAAACATTGAATTGACCTTCTACATGTTTTCAGTTAATCAAAAAACATCTCACTACATTTCTAAAGGAAAAAAAAATAATGTCATTGTGTTTCCTTGCTGTATTTTAATTTTTTAAATGTTTTTGGTCAGATAGCCAACTAAAATAATTCAGCTGCATGAACTTTTCTTAGCAAGTAATGTTTCAACACAAAAACACAAACAATTATGGAAAGGAATGTCCATCAGGGATTTTTATGGTAAACCACTATACAGTCATGGAAAAGAAAAGAAGGTAGAGAAGTAGAAATGCAGAATAGCTTGTTTTCCCATGAGTCAAAGGCATCAGCTCTTGTCTTTCCATGCCATCTTGCTATCAATAAGCTGTTGCTAGGATGTGAATGTTTCCATGGCAATGCATGAACTCTTAGTTTCACTAACAGCACTGTTCTCCACACACACTCACACTTTCATTTTCTGAGATTATTTATTTTTCATACCTCAGGAACAAATATGGAAATGAAAACAGAACAAGACGGGCAAATCCTGCTTCAGACTAAAATCTAGAAAGGCCTGAGGACTTCGGTGTGACTCCAGGTAAATGTCTCTGAGACAGCATCATGGCTTTCTTCAGAGTTTACGGCTTCTACTTCAGATTTCTGGCATGGAGCAGAGAACTGCAGGTTCAGGAAATTTTCTGAAACCTGCAAGGCAGTAGTTTGTGCAGAAGAAGCCGCATTTTAAGCGCCGGCTTTGCTGGATGCGCAGCATTTCGGCGGGCAGAGCGCTCTGTGCGTGCGCTGGGCGCAGGCGGCGGAGCGGAGCCGGGCGGCGATTGCCACCTGTTGGGTCTGGCATGGCACCTGCAGGGCTGGCATGGCACCTGGGGGCAGGAATGGCAGCCGGGGGCCGGCTGTGCCCGCGTCCCGCCGCGCTCCCCCGGGAGGAAGGAGCGGCACCTCGGCTCCCGCAGCGCTCAGAGTCGCCGGCGCTTCAGCCGCGTCGGCAGGCGCTGACTTCTCCTTGACAAACTGGTCAAGCAAGCAAACATTAAACCAGTATTTACAAATCGGGTGAGAAAATCAAGCGGTGCAGCTGCTTTTCCTCTCCTCCTCTCTGGTTTTTACAGGAGGAAAAACACCTTGGAATGAAATTTGTTTTCCGCATCTGTCGTGTCCCTCCTTAGGCAAAGGAGACAACAGGGATAAGGCCATAGCTGTCACCTCTGTCGCTCCTTTTGTGACTTTTTTTTCAAGCAAAACGAAGGAGACAAGGAGTTAAATGGCAAGGGGGGAAGAAGTGTCCCTTCTCACTTTGCTGCTCCGTGTCCAAAATAGGCTGGGAGCTGCTGGCATCACCTTGAGATGGGTCTAAACACTGACATCACACTCCTACCACTAAGAAACTCTTGACTTGCTCACGTTTCAGGAGACTTGCAGCTCATCCTACTGCCCAATCATTACCATGAGCCTGACTGGACACCCTGGGCTCAATTCAGACCTTTCTGAAGCTAGAGGGCAAAGCCAGAAGGAAGAGGAAGGTAGTAGGTTACAGAAAAATCATACACAAACAGGTGGGAATCTTGGGAGAGATTCTGATTCAGCACATAGAAAGCTGTAGATAAGGCCATAAGAGAAATCCTGATCTGTAGTTTCTTCTTTGCCTCCATTTATTAGATGGCTTTCTAGGAAAAAATGTGTGACAGTAAACCCCAACAAATATAGCCTTTGAGATGGTGAAGTCTGAGGGCAATGGAGATGATTTGCCATGCTAGAAATACAAGCTGCCTCCTGGGAAATACAAGTTCAGAGCCCAGTTTATGAGCTCTTTACATTCCACCCCTTCTGCCTTACAAAACTTGGGTGGCAACTTATGCTAGACTCTCAAATACACTGTGTGACTTTTTTTTTTCTCCTTAGCAATAACACATAAATATCTCTGGCATTAATTACTTTGTGTTGTTTATTTGCCAAGTGGTTTTGACAGCTCTCCTTGATCATGGGACAACACTTTTCTTTAAAATACTCAATTTTCTAGACAGCCACCTTAAGCTACTGCTGAAGTGAAGAATATTTATGGAACTTCATTGTTAAAAATGGATCTATTACTGCTCTTCATCCTTTGACTGGTCCCCTGCTTTCCACAGACTAAAACCCCAAGCAGTTAGAATGTCACCAGAGTCACATATTCAGAGGGGTAGTCAGGATCTTCAGAAACAATGAATTTATCTCTCAGCAACCATTGCCTTCCCTCACTTTGATATATCTGCCCTTTTACTGAGCATATTTTCCAGTGCCACATTGAAAGTTTAAGTGTTTTTCAGTGCTTCCTTCTGAGAGGCCAATGAATCAAAAGTAGATCAGCCTCTGACCCATATACCTGTTTGAAGTATTTTTAACCTTAAAAGGTTAAAATAATTGTTCCTCACATTCCAAAATCAGTATAGGGCCTGTGACCTGTAACTAGCAATAGTGATCTTACTGATTCACTTGACAACAGCATTAGTTGATTTCTCATAGCTACTGCCTTAACAGTTGTCATAAGGCTGTCCTTTTTGACCAATACTACCTAAAGATGCTGAGGTGTGACAGCTGGGGATCCAACACTACAAACTTTGTGGCTCACAATGAACCAATTATTGCAAAGAGTTAAGTAATAAGAAACACGTTTGGCTGAAAAGCCAAAAGCTGGAATGAGGGACTGTCACCGGCCCAAACAACTCACAAGGGCACAAGATAAAAAGCACAACACTGTCAGAATTGCCATTAGCTGTGCTACATTCATTGAAATGTCAAATGTCAAACAGATTCTTTTTTTAAAATGTTGTCATTTGTCCAATTTCAAAACATTTTCAAAACATTTTCATAACACTTTATTTGAATGAAAAGTGACTCAGCTTGAAACATGGCATAACTTATGCTCATCTTTGACCATTTCTAGTGCAGTTGAAGAGAAGTTTTATGCTAGAACATGGTCCCAGACCCACATAGGCCAGTGGAATCTTGCAATGGCCTTCAGTGGGCTTTGGGATTACAACAAAATGAGACATACTGAAGGTAAGAAGAAGCATTGACAGAAGATAACACCATGAAAGGCCTACATTAAGTTCCTAAGCACCATCTCCACAGGAAACTCAAAGGAAAGCCATCAGCATGTCTCTCAGCATTCCTTTCTGCCATGTAAATTATTTTCAAGGGGTACCAGCTATCTCCCCACTGCAAGAAAATAATGTGAAATCCCTCTGGATTCTCTGCCTACTTCAGGTGCTGCTGTGGGAATGCTGCTGTGGGAAAATCAGTGGCAGGACCCAAGGCTGTTCTCCCAGGCCAGAGGTAAGAAGGAAATAGCACAGTAATTGTCCTGTGCTGCTCCCATGGCTACAGTGCTCTTGCACCCAAGCAAGCTGGTTTAAAGCAAACATGATGCAGTCCTTTCCTCTGGCACCTCACCACAGGGTATAAACACACTTCTGCTTTCCATCATAACTGACAGTTCTCATCCCTCCTGCTTTGAACACAGAGCTAAAACCCTTCTCTGCCAACTGGGAGAATGAGCTCACAAAATGAGCTGGGGATACAAACCCCATCTTTTCCCATCATCTTCCCCAGATCCCTACCAACATTTCTTGCCTTCTCTTATAGCAAGACTATCAAGGAATGGGAGAGAAAACAGTATGAGATTTAAAAAATAGTATAGTGTAAATTAATTTAGATCAACAAACATTAAAGTTACCCAAATGCAGTCTCATAGGTTTTGCAAAATGTCACTATAAGGAAAGTGAAGGTTTCTTCCAAAGAAGGTGATTTCATCAGCGATGAATGGAGAAAAATTGAAGGTAACCTCTGAAGTACTTAGTGAACAGGATTGCAGCCTTTAAACCAGGTGAGGATTTGGAAAGGTTCTAAGAGGGAATATTACAATTCCTAGCTCACCCAAACATTTTTTTATACCTTATAATTCCTAGATTCACTTATCTAATAATACATTCTCTCACATTTTTAATTTCTGGTTTCAGATTAGTTAATTACAATAGCCTGTAAATATATTTAAACATATTGCAACTAAAACTGTTTAGCTATGTTTCCAGCCTGAGCTCTACTTAAATTAAGTTTTTGCCTCTGTATGAATCAAAAGAGCATTAACTTATTCCAAGTACTCTTATTTGGGGACAGAATTTGATGCAAAAATTTGAAGTATGACTTTGTAAAGAGAAATTGAATACTACAAGGTAAATCTACACAAAATACATAATATTACATGATTTTCAGCATTTACCAGTCTTTCTTTAATATTTTACTTTCTTCAGTTCTACTTGTTTATGCAAGATAAAATTAATGTTTTCCTAATACCAAGGAACCTGATGTTTTCTGTATGTTTATCACTTATCTGTTTCAGTTTCTTGATCTAGGGCTGTAATTGTATAAAAACTGTCCTTTTATCTGCATTCACCAAGTTTTATGTCTTGCATACACTCAAGACAGTTTGCTTTTCATTTTTGTTACTGCTAATAAAGCTAACATTCTTTGACAGTTTTATTCTGAAAACATCTTTATTTCACCCCTGAGAAATGTAAGACAATATCTAATTTGGAGATGTGGCATATCAGGAAATCTGGATTGCAGTTTAAGTTGAAAAATTGGCATCTAGTATGATTAGACATCTGCTAAAAAGACCCAGATTTCAGCCCTAACAGAGCCACGCAGGTTTTCCTCACATTTTGAGTCATGTTTCCGGGGATGAAGGGGAGAAAAGCAGGGGCATAATTTATAGGAGATTCAATCTAACATTATTTTGGCAGCACTTGAGAAGCAGTCATATGCCATCAGGACTTGGTATGGCCCATGGAGAAAAGAAAAAGGTGTGGGGAGCTTTCTGGTGGCACCAAGCTGGGTCAGCTAGGTGGGGACACTCTTCCAACTCTGATGGTGATTGCTCACAAGCAGGAAGCGATGGCTCAGCAGAGGTGATGTAAGGACTTCCCTAAAACAACAGGGCAGCAAGCAATGGTCATAGGCTGGATATCTCCTTTGCCTATGCCAGGCTCCTGGAAGGTCAGACTGGCTGCTGGTGAGGGAGTGGGACAGAGTTTTTGAGGTCTAAGGAAGTTGGATTCACACTCATGCTTTTATTCAATCCCCCACATAAGAAGCTTGTCTGCCCTAGACAATGGCTCCATCCTCTCCCTGTCTCTCTTCCAGTCTGTGTTCCTCTGTCTGTTTTCCTCCCTATATTCCTGTCAAAAGGCAGGAGCAGCTAAGATTGAGCCTAGGTGTGTTCCCTGCTGATTTGCACTGCAGCATCTTTCTTAAGCCCACTCTGCAAATTTACAGTCAGCCAGAGTTTTGGACTGCACGAACAAGAATCAAATGAAATAATATTCTTGGCAGAATACCCAGCTCCTTCTAAGAATATAGAGCAGAGAGAGACTTTTTTCCAGAGATCAGTTCCAGTCTCCTCCTAGTACCAGCTGTTATACCACAGATCCCTTTCACAGACCTGGTCAAGTTTGGTCAGGCTCCAATCCTGACACTATTTAGCATTTCAATCCCTTTACTGATCTTGGAAAATGTTTCCAGAACACCGTTGTTTGGAGCAGAAACCTCCTCCCAGTATTGAGGGAATATACAAACATTTGCTAGAAGTGTACTTTGCATATTTAGGTCTGTCTTAGGACTGGGAAATAACTAAGTATGTTCCCAAGGCTCCTTCCAGCCTTAAAACTCTGTGATATAAATTTATTTCCCTGTGTATTCGTGTCTCACTCTTAATAGATCCTAATCAGTCTATTTACCTATGGCAGTCAATGACCAGCAACTATTGTCTGCCTTATGTTGGCACAGTGTCTTAAATATAGGCCTTTGTGAGGAGTTTAGATCAAAAGTTGAGAGAAAGCACTTCATTATTCCAACAATATTAAATTATTTTCTACAGTCAACATATAGTTAATCTAAAGTAAGGTTAGCAAATATTTTTTTTTCCATAGACTACAGAACAATACTGTATGTAATAATATATCATTTCAGCAAGGCTGAAGTTTTGATTCCCTTTGATGTATCATAGATATCAGCTTGTCTACATTTACTTGGGTAGAAATTATGTTCCTCTCAGAACACCTCAATAAAAGAACTCATTGTATGGTGGAAATTCTCACTTTGAAAGTGATCTTATCTAGATAGTATTGGCAAGTCTGGGTCTTTTTTATTGTTTGTCGTTATTACTGTGGAAGGCAGCTTTTGCCTTTTTATCTGATTTGCTATTGTTTGCAAGTTGCTTAGTGAGCAAAACCTCTGGGAAAAGAATATTAATGATGAATTGGCAGCCAAGATAGAATATTAGCAAGTGTGGCTTTACAGTTTAGTAGTTTGAGCATTCAGAATAAAGTGAGGAGACTCAGGTTCCCACCCTGGTTTACAGATAATTTGTGTGCTCTAGTCAGACTGCTTGACATAAGTGATTGTTTAAACAGGAGTCCCATGCTATTTATCTCCCAGCTGAACAGCCAAAACATGTAGCTAAAGACAAGACCTTTTTTTTAACTTTTTTTTTACAGATACTCTGAACTGCTATGAGCAATGCCACAACTGTAACAACAACAACAACAATAAAAACAACAAAGGTACAATCTTTGGAGAAGGAAAATACTGATCCTTTTTTTTAGAGGGAAATGGAAAGTGGTCAGGAGAGGCAGAATTCTGCATATCTGTCGTAACCAGGGAACTCTTGCTTAGCAAGGGGGCACCTACTTGGAAAGAGAGCAATGGTCCCTGCACTGTCACCTGCAGCCTGCTCTGAAATTGCTCAGAAGATCAAACTCCTCAATCTAGACAGGTGGAGGAGCACCTTCAGTGAGATCTCATATGGATTCCTTTATTTTACAGTAAAATGGGAATGCCACACTTGCCGGATACAGTGCCTCAGATGAGAGAAAAGCTGCTAGCAGCTCACAGGTGGCAATTGGACACAAATTGTTTTATTTAATAGTCTCAGGCAGCTTTCAGTGGGGGTAACTGAAATGAACTTATAGTCACTGCCCAAGCCCAACACTAAGTCTTAAATCAGACGACCACATTCCTTTCTCAGACCTTGCCATAACCTAGCATTTCTATAACACACATACCTCCATACTATATTATCTCTCAGTCATGCACAACAGCTAGGTATAGCAGTATGGAAGTCTCCTTCTCCCATTTTCAGTATTTCACAGCCATCAAAAAAAACTGTGCTGTAATTTCTACAGAAACCAAGCATAAGATAACCTTCTTTTGCTCTTCAACTTATAGCATATTAAATAAACTGTAAATGTTGAATTTGCAACATTTTGCTTGTCACAAACTTCAGTTTTCTTTGCACCTACCCAGGATTTAGTCCTTCATTCTCCTTTACAATTATTTTGCCAAAACATGGCAAAAAATTATATCCACATAAAGCCTAACTAGCCCTCAAATAATCTATTAGTGGTCAATAGAGTTGGTCTGCAGAGAGCTTTTTGATCTCCAAGGGAATTACTTGCACATTAGAAAAACATTTATTCATTTCTTATGTTTATTTAAACACTGTCAGACATATGATATATATCATTAGCTCATTGCTTAAAATTTCGTAAGGGGTTGATGCATGCTATGGGCATTTTTCTGTCATGTACCAGTGAGGAGATTGCAGGTATCACCATGTTCAGTTGAATTGAAATCTTCTGAAATCTTTTCCCATATGGCAAATCCTTCCCCAGGTATCAGAACCAGGTCTATCCTGTTTTCAAAAAGAACTTAACCTGAAATCTTTGGAAGGAATGAACTGTCAGCAAAAGTTTGCCTATTGAGTCCTCTTTTTCTTTTCC